>JAGSMR010000091.1:617500-762500 GCA_029286605.1 Sericinus montela
ATAGATATAAGTAACACACATTACATCCTGCGATGGTTATTTTTGAAACAACCACCGTGAGTAAGAATGATGGCCTTTAGCCACGAGTTTATTATTCCATTCAGTAAGTCATTTAAATTGGACTGTCATAGTATAATTTACCACTAAATCGTATGTCACGTAAACAGTAACGTTTAAATTATTTAGTTTAATCTGTAAACAATTACAACAACTTAAAAGACGTGCCAATTAAATTCCAATTTAATTTAACTAAGAGAGCAATTTAGAAAACCCAGTCATATCATTTAGAAGTAAGATTTATAACAACTGTTAACTTTAACAGCTACCAAAGATATAAAAACATTGTTTTCTCTCTTGTATTCAAAGTGTATGCACAAAATGTATGCACAAAACTACATATAGAACAATAGTATTCACATATTAAATTAAATAAACAGTAAACAATCGCTATTAACGTTAACAAAACGTTACAAAATATAAACATCAAATTTATAAATAAATAAATAAATGAATATCTTCACGCAATTCCCAATACAGGGGTAAACAGAGGTCAAGTCTAGACAATTAAGTCCCTTTGACCCACCTTCCACCGAAGATATTTTCGGGACAACGTGACAGGTGGTGAGCCCGTCGCCGCCTTTATGTCGAAGACAACGATGAAATTCGTACATAAGTTTTTGAAAAACTCATTGGTACTGCCACCTGGGGATCGAACTCGGGTCTCTCGACTCGAAATTCCGACCACCCAACAACTCGGCTATCGTGACTAGACAATGTTTATGTTTTAGATTTATATATTTCCTACTCACCATAGCATTTTTTGGTTCAGTCAGTATCCGTACAAGCAGGTCCTGATTTAGACTGTGGAACGGTACCAATACGGGAAACCTGCCAACGAACTCCTGAAACAAAGGAAACGGATACGTTATGATAGATTTTTAAATTATACTTTTTATTCGAGCAGCGGCAGAGCTCTCTTACTCTCGTTAGGTGTCATCTCTTACGCTGTGTTATAGATAAACAAATATCTTCACGCAATTCCCAATACAGGGGTAGACAGAGGTCTAGTCTAGACAATTAAGTCCCTTCGACCCACTTTCCACCGAAGATATTTTCGGAACAACATGACAGGTGGTAAGCCCGTCGCCGTCTTTATGTCCAAGCCAACGATATAATTCGTACATAAGTTTTTGAAAAACCCATTGGTACGAGCGTGCCACCTGGGGATCGAACTCTCGACTCGAAATTTCGTCCACCCAACCACTCGGCTATCGTGCCTATCGTGGCGCTGTGTTATAGGAACTAGAACGGATTATGTGTTGACTTTAATTTTTAACAATGTTGAAACATTGTTACGGAAACTTGTATGCGTTACCTCATACAAGTCGTGTATTTCTTTACGTTTTTCTCACACTTAAATAGTTACATATGGAAACAGAAAGAAGGGATTTTAAACTAAACAAAATGGTGACAATGAACGTGAATGACAGGCATCGGGCAGATGATTTTTTTTAAATAATACTAGCAATGCCGAATAACATTACTAGTATTCCTGTTAACCACTCCAATTAAGCTGCAATGCTTGTGTCTGGAGTTGGTTTACGTCAATAGTCGAATGGCGGGGCTCGAACCTGCGACGTCATGTTTCGCAGTCCGCACCCTAAACCATTAGGCTATTGCCGCTCTTATGATTGCAGACAGGTTCCCGATATGATGAAATATATAAGATAGGAATAAAAGAAGGACGAGCTCCGTACACTAGTGGCGTAAACACCGGTTTCTAGGTGTCGCCATCTCGAGGTCCCGGGTTCGATTTCCAGTCGTGTCAATGTAGATATGCCTTCGTTGTTTCCGATTTCTATACCACGAGTGCTTTAGCATTTTGGATTGGGATCGGAGCAATGTATGTGATGTTGTCCTTATTTATATATGTATTATATGTCAAACATATAATACACATAGGAATTATGAAATTTTTATTAATAATGTTCAAATCTTCTTAGAAAATAAAACATCAAAAAGGCTTTGTATTTCTTTGATAATCTTTAGATCCTTACCGGTCATACTATCTATTAAGCGAAGCAAAACATTAACAAAAATGTAAACAATAAAGGTCCGAGGTAAGATCCCTGAGGAACACCCCATGTTAATATAACTGGATCATATTACCAACTATTAAAATTTACTATTAATCTTCATTTAAAGAGGTATAAATATCACTAAATCAATGTTGAATATGCTGTAGTATGTAAACTTTATTTTATTATAAAAACTGTGTGATTTACTTTGTAAAAAGTCTACGAGAAATTCCTATTTACATATAACGATCACAGGCATATCAGTGTCCTGAATTCATAGATTAGACATAAGAGTGGGCACAGAGTGGGCACAGAGCAGGCACGGAGCGGGCACAGAGCGAGCACAGAGTGGGCACAGAGCGGGCACAGAGTGGGCACAGAGCGGGCACGGAGCGGGCACAGAGTGGGCACGGAGCGGGCACAGTTCGGGCACAGTTCGGGCACACAGAGCGGGCACACAGAGTGGGCACAGTTTGGACACAGTGCGGGCACGCACCGGTATCATGCCGAAGTCGATGAGGTCGCGCGCCTGCACCTGGCGCAGCCAGGCGTCGCGCTCGTGGCTCTCGGCGCGCGCGGACTGCAGCGGCGACGCGTCGGCGGCGGCGGCGGCCAGCGCGGCGCGCCGCCCGCCCGCGCGGTCCCACGCGCCGAACCCGAGGTACTTCTCGTTGCTGCGCCGCTGCACCAGTCTGCACGTCGAGACGCATGCAATGAACATAATATCGTCACGCAATTCCCGACACAGGGGCGGACAGGGGACTAGTCTAGACAGTTAAGCACCTTCGACCCACCTTCGGTACGCGATAGATTCGATAAGCGGTACGGTTTTGGTTAGGTCAAGTGCGCTAACCAAAACCGTACCGCTAAAAAAAGAGGATACCAGCAGAGTTTCTTTCGCCTGTTACTTCCCCGCTAGAGGAATCTCATTACGAAACGATGGTAGATTTAAAAAATTACGATCAATAGATGTTGATTTTTTAAACTAAAACAATAAAAATATCTTCACGCAATTCCCAACACAGGGGTAGACAGAGGTCTAGTCTAGACATTTCGACTCACCTTCCACCGAATTTTTTAGGGGACGTGACTGGTGATGAGCCTGTACGCCGTCTTTTTGTCCAAGCCAACGATGAAATTCGTACATAAGTTTTTTGAAAAACTCATTGGTACTACCACCTGGGGATCGTACTCGGGTCTCTCGACTCGAAATTCCAACCACCCAACAACTCGGCTATCGTGACTAAACATATAATAATAATAATATATACACACTAACTATATAATAATAATAATAATAAAATTAAATTTATATTAATCCGATTTAAATCACATGTCGACATACCAGCATCGAACGAATGATTGCTGAAAGGGGAGCTCTTCCCGGAGACGGAAACCTTTGTGATTGCTATCCAGGATCAAGTCATAAACGCACGTAACTATCAAAAACACATTATTCACATTCCTAACCTACTCACCGATCTATGCGGACGATGCCAAAGTAGCACAGAAACAATTCAACATATTATCGGTGCTTGCAAATCTATAGTTCAAACACATTACAAACATAGACATGATCAAATTGCTTCATTCATTCACCAAAATCTTGCTCACAGACATTCATTCGTGCCTAAAAAAATAGCTTATTACAAGTATAAATCTAGTACTGTGTTAGAAAACAAATTATTTAAAATTTACTGGAATAGGACAATTATTACAGACAAGACTATACATTACAATAGACCGGACATAACAATACTAGACAAAGTTAAGAAATTAGTTTTCATAATAGATATAGCAGTTTGTAAACACACCACCTTATTACGACTTACTCAGAAAAAATGGCTAAATATACAGACCTAGCTACCGAAATAAAAAAAATTATGGTCGATAGAAACAGTCAAAATAGTACCAATAATTATATCTACAACTGGTGAAGTCCCCAAAGCTCTTCAAAATAATCTCGACATACTTGAAATGCCGAATTCAACCCTCACACATTTACAAAAAGCAGTCCTTCTCAACACATGTCGCCTTACACGCAAATTCCTCAATTCATCAACAGGTATTTAGATTTCTCTAATTCCAACTGGCACACTTGGTCAATGCCCGTGTGCCCAGTACTCTACCTCCTTTTTTTTTTAAAAAAAAAAAGAGAAAAGTTAATCAAATATAATAATAATAATAATAATTTTCTTTATTGCATTCAGATTTCATTTACACATTAGAAACATTTCAGAAGTTTACACCATTATTTTGACAACAATTACAATTGCAGACTCAAGCAGTCCTGATCTCCTATCTAGGTTAGCTATAGTATAACCTATATTTAGGAGACTCAGTCCATTCCCCCCCCCCCTGTTTTGTTGCGACAAATATGTCACCCTATCTAAGAACTTAGGCATGCTCATTCCCATTTACGTACCTGTCGAGTCCGTTGTAAGCGCCGCTAGCGACGAATAGTATGTTGGTTGTGTCGACCTGTACAGCGTCGCCGCGCAACTTTCGCGAATTGCGTTCGGGCACGGAAACCAACGCGCCTTCCAGCATCTTCAACATGCCCTGTTGGACACCTTCGCCTGTGCGCAACGAATTTTTCCATTAAACCAAATCTATCTCCACAAAGCATTCATATATAAGCCACAATAGGCAATTTATCTGCCATGATGCCACCTCTCTTTTTAAATCACGTGCAATATTGGTCACAAATACAATTTCCATCCCGAAGACATTTTCATTTTATCGTGAAGGGCCAATTTGTTTTAAACAGTCATAAATATCCAATCTCATCAGCTTACATTAAGCCATTTATTGTAGAAGACCGAAATCATTTCCAGAGGAGTAAATAAACTCAATCCAATCTTTTAGTGTATGCTGAAGAGGCGACCAGTAATATCGATAATTCTAAACAAACAGGCGTCTGTTATTTATGCAGACACAAGTAAAGCTTTCGATAGGATGAACCACAATATGCTAATTCATTAGTTAAATACTTTAGGTGTTTGCGGTAACTTTCTCTCTTGGTTCTGTAGTTGCGTATTCGTCAGATCACAAAAGGCTTTAGTTGCTGGATATGAACCAACAGAATTTGTAATACCATCTGGCACACTACAGGGGTCTAATTTGGGACCCACTTCATTTCTTATATTCGTAAACGATATGACTAATAATTTTCAGTTTGCCAAATACTTACTTTTTACGGATAACTTAAAATTATATCAACGTATCAATATTTTATCAAATTTATCGGATCAGAAAAACTTCAAGGGGTTTTGGATCACGGTCATAATTGGTGCATTTTTAACTAGTTATCTCTTTATATTGATAAATGTAAACATTTACTGTAAAACTCAACGAAATAAAAACATTATATACACTAAATGGGAAGATCTTAGATGAAGTCATTGAAAATCGAGATTTAGGTATAAACCCTCGACAAAAAACTATGCTTTACACCACATATAGTTAAAAAGCTACGGAATGTTGGGTTTCGTTTGGCGACTTTTTCAACTCTAAGGAATTCAAAAGCATATCTACAAAATTGTTATTAAACAAGTCACATCTTCGCAGCCACTTGAAATATTGTGCTAGTGTTTGGGATCCATTTCGCATTAGTCACATCAATCGAATAGAAGAAATTTTTTATATTATCTATATCGAACAAAAAGAAATTAATTAAAATAATAAATTAAAATTTTTAGATTACCTTGCACTGGCAGATAGACGTCGAATGGCAAGCCAAATATTTGTATATAAAAAATAATGGACAAATCCAAAGTTCTAAAATTCTAGAATTAGTTTTCGCGAAATAGCTTCCGTCCGATGTATTATAACTTTATCTACATAAAAAGGCAAAGAACTATAGTTGGAAGCAATAGCTCGTCAAAATATTTAAACAAAACAATGTATTGTGGTCGGAAGCCTGGATAGATATTTGCCCAATATATTTGTCAGTTTTCAAAATTAATTTTAAAATTAATTTTATAAAGTCTAAATTACCGATTTTACTACACATATGTAAAATCGGTAATTTAGACTTTATAAAATAGAGTTCAATAGGCAAGTAAGAAGTAAGGCCTTCGATTGAACTGACCATGTAATTCGTTTTAATAACTTTTTTTGATATTAGGGAGAATCTCCTTAAATGGATTTCATATTATTTGAAAACAGATGCAAAACTGTTACACTCAATAGTTACAACTCTAGCACCACGGGTATTACATTAGGCGTGCCACAAGGGTCCTTGCTTGGTCCCTTGTAATTTACAATATTTATTAATGCTATCACTTATTGTTTTCATAAAATATCCCTCCCCTCTTCCAGCAATCTGCTCACATAGTCTTTCAAAGTGAGTCGCAGCCTACCTTATTGTTAACTATGCGCTATATGGTTTCTTTAGCATTCGATCGACAATTTTAACTATTCTCAGAGCAGAATTTTATTCCCGGTTTTCGACTTCTACTACTTTCACTATTACCCTACACATAGGTCTCAGCTTGAGGTAAGCCTATGTTTCATTGCAGATAAATGAAATATCTAATTCAATAAGAATTTTTGAAATCCAGTTTCCATAGATTACCAAAACCTAAATTTTTCCTCAACAATTTGAAATTTTGTTAAACTTTTTTTATAATACCGATCGACACAATTGACAATGCCAATGAGACGATCTCATCATAGAATTGATGTATAGATAACCAAACTCTCGAATAGCCTAGATCCTATCAAGTGGAGTGACATGTGAGTCGTGTCACTGGGGCAGGCGGGGGTCTGCACTCAACGGTGTAGCCCTCTCTGCCCACCCCAGCGGTCCGTGCGGGGCGTGCACCTACCTCCCACGTCGCGCAGCTGGTGTATGCCGGGCACGGCGCCGATCTTGTCCACCTCGTCCAGGAACACGATGCCCGTCTGCGCGCGCTCCACGCTGCAACACGCACCGGGCCGTCGTCACATGACACGTCTACCGACCGATTCTAACGAGCACTGCTCGAAACGCGCCCGTTAGGATTTAATGTTTTTTGAATTGACAATTTCCTTTTTTCTGATGGTAATTTTATGACCAGCATGGCTTAACTATGTTTTGGGAATTCTTTTTTGTTTTTAATAGAGAAGGGAGGCAAACGAGCAGGTGGAAGGATGGTAAGTGGTTACCGCCGCCCATGAACACCCGCAATACAAGAGGCATAGTTTTTTCAGTGGTAGAGCCACGCATCAACTTTTATTGTTGCATAACGGGCCGGCACGACCGGGGAAGTACCGCGATCTCACAGAATACCGTCGTGAAGTAGAAGTCTAACAAACTTCTGCGTTTCGTCTGGTGAGTGCAGGTAACCGGTGGCCCACACACCCTCATCCCCCAATTATGGGGGAGGGACACACTCTAAGGGAGGCAACGCATCTGCCAAGCTTCTGGTATTGCGGATGTTCATGGGCGGCGGTAATCACTTACCATCACGTGAGCCACCTGCTCGTTTGCCTCCCTTTTCCTATGAAAAAAAAAAGATGCGTTGCGAGTATAATCTGGAAGTGATATTTTAAAAAATATATAAAAAAGCATCAAATAATAACACCCTGAAACATTGAGCAAGTCCAGCATCCCTCCTTTCCAGCCTCTTCTTGCAGCCGCGGATCACCAAGTGCCACGAGCTCCACTCACTTGAAGTTGGCGTCCTGCAGCAGCTTGGCGATGACGCTCTCGATGTCCTCGCCCACGTAGCCGGCCTGCGTGAGCGTGGTGCAGTCGCAGATCGCGAACGGCACGTCCAGGCACTGCGCGATCGTCTGCGCAAGCAGCGTCTTGCCTGCAAGCGCACAAACTACGATGTTTAGCTAGATTAGACCACATACATGGATGTGGACATTTCTTAAATAAGTTATAATCAAGATGTGCCGTGATCGCGCCGCTGTGGACTGGCGATCACAGCACCAGTAACCTCACATGTCCCTACTTCCAGTAATTGGTCGAGCCGGTGGCTGCTGTCCCCGCACTCGTGCTGTGGACAGGAGGCACTGACCCGAGCCGGCGGGCGCAGCAGCCGCACGTCGCTGCTGCACTCGTGCTGTGGACAGGAGGCACTGACCCGAGCCGGCGGGCGCAGCAGCCGCACGTCGCTGCTGCACTCGTGCTGTGGACAGGAGGCACTGACCCGAGCCGGCGGGCGCAGCAGCAGCACGTCGCTGCTGCACTCGTGCTGTGGACAGGAGGCACTGACCCGAGCCGGCGGGCGCAGCAGCAGCAGCACGTCGCTGCTGCACCTGTGCTGTGGACAGGAGGCACTGACCCGAGCCGGCGGGCGCAGCAGCCGCACGTCGCTGCTGCACTCGTGCTGTGGACAGGAGGCACTGACCCGAGCCGGCGGGCGCAGCAGCAGCACGTCGCTGCTGCACTCGTGCTGTGGACAGGAGGCACTGACCCGAGCCGGCGGGCGCAGCAGCAGCACGTCGCGGCTGCACTCGTGCTGTGGACAGGAGGCACTGACCCGAGCCGGCGGGCGCAGCAGCAGCACGTCGCTGCTGCACTCGTGCTGTGGACAGGAGGCACTGACCCGAGCCGGCGGGCGCAGCAGCAGCACGTCGCTGCTGCACTCGTGCTGTGGACAGGAGGCACTGACCCGAGCCGGCGGGCGCAGCAGCAGCACGTCGCTGCTGCACTCGTGCTGTGGACAGGAGGCACTGACCCGAGCCGGCGGGCGCAGCAGCAGCACGTCGCTGCTGCACTCGTGCTGTGGACAGGAGGCACTGACCCGAGCCGGCGGGCGCAGCAGCAGCACGTCGCTGCTGCACTCGTGCTGTGGACAGGAGGCACTGACCCGAGCCGGCGGGCGCAGCAGCAGCACGTCGCTGCTGCACTCGTGCTGTGGACAGGAGGCACTGACCCGAGCCGGCGGGCGCAGCAGCACGTCGCTGCACTCGTGCTGTGGACAGGAGGCGCGGCCCGAGCCGGCGGCGCAGCAGCAGCACGTCGCTGCTGCACCTGTGCTGTGGACAGGAGGCACTGACCCGAGCCGGCGGGCGCAGCAGCAGCACGTCGCTGCACTCGTGCTGTGGACAGGAGGCACTGACCCGAGCCGGTGGGCCCCAGCAGCAGCAGCACGTCGCTGCTGCACTCGTGCTGTGGACAGGAGGCACTGACCCGAGCCGGCGGGCGCAGCAGCAGCACGTCGCTGCTGCACTCGTGCTGTGGACAGGAGGCACTGACCCGAGCCGGCGGGCGCAGCAGCAGCACGTCGCTGCTGCACTCGTGCTGTGGACAGGAGGCACTGACCCGAGCCGGTGGGCCCCAGCAGCAGCACGTTGCTCTTGTCCAGACGCAGCTCGTGCTGTTGCCGCTCGAGCACCTCCGCGCCGCCGCCGCCCCCTCCCCCGCCCCCGCTCAAGTGCAGCAGATCTGCAACCCACAACACAGCAACGTTACAGAAAACTTTAACTCACCTAAACCTGAGATTATGTATATATTCATCTAGATAGAGAATCTCAGTACAAAGGTCTGCGAAAAATGTAGCCAGATTTCACGTTTAAATGCGCGTTTGATTGCATTTTCGAGGTTTCTCGGGACGCTGATTACGAAATTGATGAAGTACTAAAGAACTGAATAAGAAAACATGACGGACATGGAATTTTCGAAAATATCGACTTTGGTGTCGTTTCCTTGGTTTCTCCGGGTGTCAATTACGAAATGGCAACGCATCTGCCAAGCTTCTGGTATTGCGGATGTTCATGGGCGGCGGTAATCACTTACCATCACGTGAGCCACCTGCTCGTTTGCCTCCCTTTTCTATAAAATAAATTATAGATAATTTTAAATTTAATTTGAAGTCACGATAGCCGAGTTGTTGGGTGGTCGGAATTTCGAGTCGAGAGACCCGAGTTCGATCCCCAGGTGGCAGTACCAATGAGTTTTCAAAACTTATGTACGAATTTCATCGTTGGCTTGGACATAAAGGCGGCGACAGGCTCACCACCTGTCACGTTGTCCCGAAAATATCTTCGGTGGAAGGTGGGTCAAAGGGACTTAATTGTCTAGACTTGACCTCTGTCTACCCCTGTATTGGGAATTGCGTGAAGATATCTAGATAGAGAATCTCAGTACAAAGGTCTGCGAAAAATGTAGCCAGATTTCACGTTTAAATGCGCGTTTGATTGCATTTTCGAGGTTTCTCGGGACGCTGATTACGAAATTGATGAAGTACTAAAGAACTGAATAAGAAAACATGACGGACATGGAATTTTCGAAAATATCGACTTTGGTGTCGTTTCCTTGGTTTCTCCGGGTGTCAATTACGAAATGGCAACGCATCTGTTATCCAGTATCCTCCAGTATTGTGGATGTTCATGGGCGGCGGTAATCACTTACCATCACGTGTGCCACCTGCTCATTTGCCTCCCTTTTCTATAAAATAAATTATAGATAATTTTAAATTTAATTTGAAGTCACGATAGCCGAGTTGTTGGGTGGTCGGAATTTCGAGTCGAGAGACCCGAGTTCGATCCCCAGGTGGCAGTACCAATGAGTTTTTCCAAAACTTATGTACGAATTTCATCGTTGGCTTGGACATAAAGGCGGCGACAGGCTCACCACCTGTCACGTTGTCCCGAAAATATCTTCGGTGGAAGGTGGGTCAAAGGGACTTAATTGTCTAGACTTGACCTCTGTCTACCCCTGTATTGGGAATTGCGTGAAGATATCTAGATAGAGAATCTCAGTACAAAGGTCTGCGAAAAATGTAGCCAGATTTCATGTTTAAATGCGCGTTTGATTGCATTTTTGAGGTTTCTCGGGACGCTGATTACGAAATTGATGAAGTACTAAAGAACTGAATAAGAAAACATGACGGACATGGAATTTTCGAAAATATCGACTTTGGTGTCGTTTCCTTGGTTTCTCGGGGTGTCAATTACGAAATGGCAACGCATCTGTTATTCCTCCAGTATTGTGGATGTTCATGGGCGGCGGTAATCACTTACCATCACGTGTGCCACCTGCTCATTTGCCTCCCTTTTCTATAAAATAAATTATAGATAATTTTAAATTTAATTTGAAGTCACGATAGCCGAGTGGTTGGGTGGTCGGAATTTCGAGTCAAGAGACCCGAGTTCGATCCCCAGGTGGCAGTACCAATGAGTTTTCAAAACTTATGTACGAATATCGTTGGCTTGGACATAAAGGCGGCGACGGGCTCACCACCTGTCACGTTGTCCCGAAAATATCTTCGGTGGAAGGTGGGTCGAAGGGCCATAATTGTCTAAACTAGACCTCTGTCTACCCCTGTATTGGGAATTGCGTGAAGATATTTATTATATATTATTATTTATAGATAATTTTCAAACTCCAGGTAGCGGACATGAATATTTGAATATTGAAATATCGACAGGGGTATCGGTTCCGTCAGAATGATTCGGATTCCAATCTGGGCTACGAATCTCTAAACAAAGTGTTAATTCGTTCACTGGCAAGTTCATTTTTAATATCTCATATTCGAATCATTTCTTATTGAAACGGGCAATTGTATGATTTGTGCTATAATAGAAAGAAGAAATTTAATATTGAAATGAGTTTTTTTTATAGAAATGGGAGGCAAACGAGCAGGTGGCTCACGTGACGGTAAGTGATTACCACCGCCCGTAAACACCCGCAATACCAAAGGCTTAGCAGATGCGTTGCCTCCCTTTAGAGTGCCCCCTCCCCCAGAATTGGGGGAAGGGGGTCACTCTAAAGTGGGGGACGTGGGCCACCTGCACTCACCAGAACGCAGAAGTTTGTTAGACTTCTACTTCACGCCGGTATTCTGTGAGGTCGTGGTACTTGCCCGGTCGAGCCGGCCCATTCATGCATCAACAAAAGCTGATGCGTGGCTCTACCACTGTTGCATTTATAGAATAGGGAGGAAAACGAGCAGACGGCTCACGTGATGGTAAGTGATTATCGCCGCCCATGAACACCTGCAGTACCGGAGGAATAGCAGATGCGTTGCCGGCCTTTGGGAAAGGTATAGGCTCTTGAAGTGAGTAATAATGAGTGAACTCAGAGTAATATAATAGACTAACAACGCCATTCCAATGCGTAAGCTTTTGATGTATTGCTCCCACAGGCAAAATTGTTATTTTTGTCATGTTGGGCGACGTTTCATCCGCAAGCGGATCGCGGGGGCGCTATTATCTTAAAAAAATTTAGTTGATCTTATGCCACATGAAGCGGGCAGAGACCAGCCAGTAGTAAATAAAGGACGATATGTGTCAGGTCGGTAAGATAAAATAAGCGCTTCAGATGACATAAGATTTGGTGTGAAAGTGCTTGAATTCTCAGTGAAAAGAGCACAAAATACTTGAAATAAGGGAAATAAATCGCGCGATAGTGTTTTTAAATGCAAGTAAAAGTGATTTAAATACGAGTATTATAAATTTCGCATTCATCACACAAAGCTGCACTCAATTCGATATTAGCCAAAGGATTCTAGCAACGCCGCTGATGTTACCAAGACAGTGGCGTGATTTCAATAATACATGGCCTGAGTAATGACCCGCGAATAACGTGATACGAACAGACAGCCGGTTCTCTACATGGTATGTGGGCAAGTTGGGTTTGTTACGTTCGGTGTGACGATATCCGAGTGGTTGGATGATCGGAATTCGAGTCAAATGATCCAAGTTCGATCCCCTTGTGGCAGGCGCGTACCAATAGGTTTTTTAGTTTCGCGTGTACTTAACCCGATGATTTATTACGCAATTTTATTGATTTTTAAAGCATATTTATTTATGCTGACCTTTTATGTGATTTAATTAAAGAGAAAAATGTTTTTAAAATCTCAACTGACACGGGCGGGATACGAACCCGCGATCTCTGCTAATCCGTGGCAACACTCTTACCTACGAGCCACCGTGTCTTACACGCATCAGGTTAAATTTTAAATCTGTAGTCTCTTTTCTTGTTTTTGGTCTCGCCAGCTAGGTTCACGGGTTTGATTCTCGGACAAGAGGAAAATGAATTTTTCTACATCGTCTCGGGTGGATGTTTTTGGTACCTTAGTTGTTTCCTGTACCATAACACGCGTGCTTTAGCTACTTAGGTTAGAGCAATGTATGCATTAATTAAAAAAGGCTTAGTAGTTTACCGACCCGGTAGCCGCACCACTTGGGACAAAAAAGATCGTGTCTAGATCTGTTTTACAAATAAATCCTCTAATTACCAATTCACGCGTTCTTATGCAGCCAGTAATAATAAAGGAGAGTGTACTTCCAGTACCTATTTAACTAAAAGTTTATATTTGTAGTATGTAAAATACAATTGCCAATGTTAAACCCTGATGATGTTTAGGTATTATAGGCGAAAGAATTTCGCCTTTAAACATCATCATCGGTATCAATTAGCGTTTAACATTCAAATTAAAATTGTAGTGACTAGTGAATTTGCACTACATTAAATCACACCACACCACAAAATTAATTAATAATATTTAAAGAGTTTTGCGCGGCGATAGGGTCACCAACTGTTTAATCCCGGATAAGTTTTGATGCAACGTATTAAAATCTATTAGTGGTAATAGAAAATATATTTTAATGCGTTAAATTAAAAGATATATTTCTCATCTATAATGCGTAAATAACATTTTCTAGGAGCACCACGTTTGAATTTATTGCTATGTATATATTTGTGATAATTTTCTTTTCTTTTAATGATGTGTGATGAAACGAAACCCCACTCAAAGAATAAATACGTAAATATTGTTTTGGTAAAATAAGTATTGTATTTTTTGTTATATGTGTGTTTGTGGTAATTTGCAGTCTACAATTTTCTTTTAGCAATATGTCATCAAACAAAAACTCCAAATACAAAGCTAGAAACGAAATAGTGCGTGGAAACAGAATAAAAATAATATACACCGACTTTCACCCACAGGAAAAATGTATCACAGAGACAATAGAAATGAAAATAATGAGGCTTCACACAATGGAGTCCGACAAAGAAAAGCCACGGCGTCAAAACCATTATAGTGTTTAATAAATTGTACTAAAGTAAATACAGACTTATAGTAACATGTATATTTTGTGAACATTTAAAAGCAATGTTGAGCTTTGTTATCAATGGACATTTTAAATAACTTTAAGCGGAAATAGTCCAGTCAACAGAGTTACTTAGAGTAAGCTATCAGGCTTAGAGTGCGGACTGCGTAACATAAGGTTGCAGGTTCGGGTCCGCCATTCGATTATTGTAGTAAACCACCTCGAGACACAAGCATTGCAGCTTAGTAGGAAAGGCTAATAGGAATAGTAATGTCATTTGGCATTGCTAGTATCCTTAATAGATAAAAAAAATAGATCAGGCGGGATTTGATCATGCGACCTCCACGGTAACCATTTCATTTATCGAATCCGAAACGTATAGATCAGTTAAATGGAACTTTCTTAAATAATGTTCTTTCTTAGAACATATCACATTAGTTGTGGGGTCACCATTACAAACAATTTAGAAATCTTGTTTCAACGTCTATAAGTAAATAATTATAAATAGATAGGTACATATATTTCACTGATTCTAATGCATGTAGCCAAAGTGTTTGTGTTATGGAATCAGAAACAATGAATGCACCATAAACAGTCAGATCCAAAACAATGTAGATAAACTGGATTTCTACAGGTCCGAAAATTGCACCCGGGACCTGAAAGCTAGAGACATTTTGAAAACCGGCGTATACGCAACTCGACCACGGAGGAAGTCGATCTATTATCTGATCGCATTTGAATTTGATCGCACCTCCGTGTGGTAACGGCGTAAGAATATTACCACTCCCTTTCTTCCCGAGGATGTCGTAAGAGGCGACTAAGGGAAACGGCCATGAATATCGTAGTGTCAACCGATAGATGGAAGGATAACCATCTCTAAAAAATAACAGATCAAAATAATCAAACCGAAGATGGGCAGCAGCGTCTGAGGTGCGAGTGGTCTGGTACTACGATCGCCAATCCGCTTACCAAGCGTGACAATTATGGCAAATCCTCCCCATGGGAGAGGCCCATGTACTGCAGTGGACTTTAACAGGCCGATATGTATGTATGTATTTGAATTTGAAATATTAAACGTTGGAAATATTTCGGGATCAATGCTCGGTGAATAGACAAATTCGGAAGCAAAAACATTGACATTGCGAGTGAAATCGAGCGGAGACAAAACTAGAGAGAGTGTAGCGAATCGGTTAAACGCGGCTAGTTGCGCCCGACAACCAACAGACGCTTTCGTATCACTCGGGACCCTGCGGTTCAAATCAAATCAAATAATTTATTTATCGATATAAGTAGCATAGTAAGTCACGACAGCCGAGGTCGATCCCCAGGTGGCAGGCTCATACCAATGGGTTTTTTCAAGAACTTATGTACGAATTACATCGTCGGCTTGGACATAATGAAGGCGACGGGCTCACCACCTGTCTCGTTGTCCCGAAAATATCTTGAGTGGAAGGTGGTTTAAGGTACTTAATTGTCTAGATTACACCTCTGTCTTCCCCTGTATTGGGAATTGCGTGAAGATATTTGTTTATTTTTTTTTATATTTAAAAATTAACATACATTACATCTATCGATCGTCAGTTTTTAATCTACCACCGTTTCGTAATGAGGTTCCTCTAACGGAGAAGTAACAGGCGAAAGAAACTACGCTGGTATTTTTTTTTTAGTGGTACGGTTTTGGTTAGCGCACTTGTCGTAATCTGAGAGTATTATCGTCTTAAGCACACGAATATAAATAAAAATATATACATAAATAGATAGAGACAACATCATATTTTTTGGGCGGTAGGTGTAAAAAAGTTAACATCTTTTTGATAACAGCTCTGTAATTTTTAAATTTAAAATTAAAAAACAGAAGTATTTTTACATTTTTTTTTTGGAATATAATATATGTGACTAAGAGCACCCACCGTACAGTATTTTCCTATCAAAAACTTCAAATTTGACATCACTTCATAAACAGTTTTGTTTGTTTTGCACTGTCACTACACAACAAGTATGGATTCAGTTAAAGAATCACTTAACGCCTTGGCAGATATGTTCCAACAGAAAATGAGTGAATTTCAGCACGGCCTCGACAGTACACCGACAACTAATACCATGTTGGGCTCAGAATTTCACAGTTTCCGGACCTTTGTGCTCTCTGCCATGAACACCTTACAGAGGCAGGTTGAATTTCTCAGCACAGAACTTGATCGACAGGAGATGCGTAGACGCCGTAAAATGATACTTTTTCATGGGTTAGCGAGGAAAAGTCAGAAGATATAACCACCCAGGTGTGTAACATTGTACATGAACATCTCGGTGTGACTGGCTTCTCTGCTGCCTGCATCAAGTCATCTCATCGAATGGGACGTACCACCGGTAAGAAACCCAGGCCAATAGTAGTGAAGTTTTCAGATGTTGCAATCCGAGACAAGATTTGGTTCTCGAAGACTGCTCTCAAAGGTAGTGGTATAACTCAGTCAGGTTTCTAACAAAGAGTCGTCATAGCATGTTCATGGATGCAAGGCAGCGATTCGGTATCAGTAGGTGTTGGACAAGAGACGGCTATATTCATATTATTGCCCCAGACGGTTCACGTCACAGAGCTGAGTGCCGGGCTGACTTGGACTGCATACCTCAATCTACTGCTAAGCCTTTGTCGATAGGCACTACCAGCGTTGCCTCCAGATCCAAAAGAAACATCAAGAATAAGTAACCGATGCATTTATTTCTCATACAAAATTGTAAAGTATTCTAACCCAATCAACAACATTTAATAATAAAACATTTACTTTTATTTTTTTCTCAATGTATTGAAATAATTTTACTTATACTTTGCTCTTTGTTTTAGGATTGCATGTTAAAATTGTTTTCCACTTTCATATTTTATAACTCAACCTATTTACAATTTTTTTCGTCTTTCAATATATTGACAGTTTGTTAATTGCAAAGAGTATATAATCACATTACTTGTTATATTTATTTACTATTGTTTATCTGACTTAAAATATTAGATTTCATGACAATAGTGACATTTGACACTTAGCCACAGAGAAATATTTGCTGTGGATACAAAGATATAGATTAGGTAACCATAATACTACACAGATAACCATATTTATTCTTGTATGACTGTACAGAAGAAACTACTTGCAGTACTTTTTACTTTTCTGTGTCTTCCTATTATTGTTAACACTACTGTTTTTGTTGTTTTAATAATACTCTTTTTTTTTCTCTTTTGTTAATTTTGATTAGATAAATGTGTACTTATTGTTTAAGATTTAAGGATTTTTTTGTTTTTATTATTTTTTGGTAATTTTTGTTATTTAGGTTTTATGAAGTGAGATTTTTCCTTGCAACTGGCGGGTGGGTTCTTCAGTTCTTAAATTTTTATTTTTATATATATATATTTATTTTTGTCTATTTTGTCCATAACTCATATACTATTCACCTTTCAATGATTACTGGTAATGATATATTAGACGACAGTTTTTTTTCCTTCTGTGATTCAGACGGATTGAGCAGTAATGATAGTTTTCATAGCATCCCTTCTCTAAGCGAGACTCTAAATTCTCTCTTCTCGGGTACACTGAAAATTTTAATGCAATTCATATAAATGCCCAGAGTATTCCTGCACATTACCCTGAAATGTTGTCCTCATTCGATAACAAAATATACACGCAATTTTAGTATCTGAATCTTGGTTAAAACCTTGTTTAGCTTCTTCAGCTTACTCTCTTCCAGGTTATAATTTGATCCGCAACGATCGTGTTGGGCGCGCTGGTGGTGGCGTAGCGATTTATTTAAAATCACACATTCCTTTCACTGTTTTAAATTCCTCTCAAACATTGTCTCGTGCCGGCCCTGAACATCTTTTATAGAAATTATATTTGGTCATATGAAGCTCCTTCTTGGCGTCTATTACAGTCCAAATCTAACTATTGACTATTTTTCGTCATTTGAAATTTTACTTGAACAGTACTCCTCACTGTATAGTCACACTATTATCATGGGAGATTTCAATACATGTCTTCTTAAAAACGACTGTAGGTCATCTCATCTGAAATCTCTCATAAATAGCACCAACTTACACATTCTTCCACTTTCAGCGACTCACGCTTTTCCCAACTGCACCCCTTCTCTTCTTGATCTAATTCTTGTTTCTTCCATTGACCATGTTTCAATGCATGGACAATGTAATGCTTCTGCTTTTCCTACCACGACTTGCTTTATCTATCCTATAAAATTAAGCCTCCGAAGGGTAAGCGAAGGATCCTTCTTCAGCGCAATTTTGGTAGAATGGACATTGATCGGTTAAGAGAGGATACTGCTAAAATCGACTGGTCAGTTGTTTCGAGTGCAGATACCGTTGATGAGCAGATATCAATTTTAACTCCTTAATCGAACAACTGTACAATGTACATGCTCCAATTCGTCTGGTTCGAATAAAGCATCTTCCTGCACCCTGGCTCACTCCGGATATCAAAAACTATTAGAGAAAAAGAATTTGGCAAAACTAAATACCGTATGAACCCTAATGATTCCAATCGCGAAAAATATCATAAAGTACGAAATCGCTGCAACATGGTGTGTAGAGATAGTCAACGACGCCATATCTATAAATCTGTTGTTGAGCAAATTGACTCGACTAAAGTTTGGAATTTCCTCAAATCTTTAGGAGTTGGAAAGGCAAAGCAAAATGTAGATTCTCTTAATATGGACTAAATATGCTCAATACGCATTTCCTCACTTCCTCTATTGTAAATAATACAACGAAGCAAAACACTCTTAATCAACTTTCTGCTACATCAACTCCTGACTTTCCATCTTTTCTTTTAGCCAAGTTACTGTCAGTGATGTTAAGAAGAATATATTAGCCATTACATCTGATGCAGTTGGTTCTGACTGCATTAGTCGTAAAATGATCATCCCTATACTCGACGTCATTGCTCCTATTATCACACAAATTTTAATCATTCCCTTGATTCCAGTCTTTTTCCTACAGTTTGGAAAGACGCCTTAGTAACTCCACTTCCTAAAAATCCCATCCCTCTTTAGCGGACTACCGTCCCATATCCATTCTTTCCTTTCTGTCTAAAGCACTTGAGCGCCTTATACACCAACAGCTGAGTAAATTTCTTTCTTATAATAACCTTCTGAACTCTTTCCAGTCTGGTTTCCGTCCTGGTCATAGTACGACAACTGCTCTGGTCAGAATCACTGACGACATCCGGCTGGGTATGGATAATCAACAAGTTACAGTCCTGACATTGCTTGATTTTAGTAATGCTTTCAATACTGTAGACTTTGATATTCTACTTGCTGTTTTAAGTTCTCTTAACATATCTCCTGGGGTAATTGGTTGGTTTCATAGTTACTTGCATGGACGCCGGCAGCGTATACGAATACATGACACGTTTTCTGACTGGTCTGCTGTCATTGCTGGCGTTCCGCAAGGTGGCGTGTTGTCTCCTCTATTATTCTCTATTTTCATCAATTCGATTTGTTCACGTATTAATTCTTTCTACCACCTATATGCAGATGATTTACAAATTTATTTGCAATGTAAGATACAGGATTTACCTAACACGATTAATTTAGTTAATACAGACCTAATCAGCATCTCTAATTGGTGTAATTCGTTTGGGCTCAAAGTAAACCCTTTGAAGACCCAAGTCACTATCATTGGAGGCACTAAACTAATGTCGCGTGTAACTTTATCACAGCTTCCGTCGGTACTTTTCGAAGGGATCGTTATACCATATAGTGACAAGGTCAAAAATTTAGGCATTACTTTTGATAAAACATTATCTTGGGTACCACAAATGAGTGAGCTAAGCAGAAAGATGTTTGTCGCAATAGGTTCTCTCCGAAGATTGCGCAACATACTCCCCTTTCCTACTAAGATTGTGCTGGCTCAGTCTCTCCTCCTACCGATCCTTGATTACGCGGACACTTGTTATCTTGATCTAACCGAAGAGCAACTTAACAAACTTGAGCGGCTTCAGAATTATTGCATAAGGTTTATATTTGGGTTGCGAAAATATGACCACATCTCCGAATTTCGCCTTAAGCTCAAGTGGCTTCCAATTCGCCTTCGCAGGAATACTCATATTCTTCATCTACTTTACTGCATTCTGTTCAATCCCAATGCTCCACATTACTTGAAGGATAGATTTGAATATCTAAGTAGTTTACATTCTTTTCCACTCCGATCACAAAATAATTTTCTGCTAAGTACTCCAAAACACTCTTCTTCCTTCTATGCTAACTCTTTCACTGTAACTGCTATACGACTTTGGAATTCTCTTCCCTTTATATTAGACAATCTCAATCTCTTTCTATCTTTAGAACTAAATTAAAACTTCATTACCTATCCTTTTAATAATCTGTCGTCTATTGCTTATAGAAAATTTGTTTTCCATATAACTTCTAATCCTTTATATATAATTTCTTTGGTTTTATATCGTATATATATATGTAGTATACGTATTATTTTGTACACCCTTTCCGCTTTCTTTAGAAGAATCCTTTTCCCTAAGGTTGCCTGGAAGAGATCGCTGTTTAAGCGATAAGGCCGCCTTTTGTACTAATGTCCATTATAATTGTAATTTCTATGTCAGTCTTGGTGTACAATAAAGAATATTTTACTTTTACATATACATTGCTCTGATCCCAATGTAAATAGCTAAAGCATACGTGTTATGGAATAAGAAATAACGAAGGTCGAAACACCCAAATCCGAAACAATGCAGATCCGAGACAAGTTGTTATTACATTGACCCGTCCAGGAATAGAACCCGGAGCGTCAGAGCTGGCGACACTATAAAGACCAGTATTGTCCCACTCGTCGAATATAATACTTTTGCGTCACAAGCAATTTCATAAATCGATAAAGATGTTACAAATACACTATCTTCACGCAATTCCCAATGCCCCTACATTCCGCTGAAGATATATACAGGGCAACGTGATAGGTGGTGAGCCCGTCGCTGTTTTGAAAAACCCTTGCCTACGGTACGAGCCTGCCACCCGGGGATCGAAATCGGGTCTCTCGACTCGAAATTCCGACCACCCAACCACTCGACTATAGTGGCTAATAGACTATCTATCATTAATACAGATAATTAGCAGATGAGGTCGAAGCATTGTCCCCTGAAGAACCCTTTGATATTTTTATGTAAAGACAGAACTATTAGAGAGCCAAGGTTCTAGAGTGGCAACACATTCTCCTATCCTAATTTTTACAACCTGACAGAACACAGGTCTCCCCCAAAGATGCCAAAAAGAACGGTCCTATATCACCCTCATCCATCACCTCCCCGCAAAATACTGCAGAACGTCACTCCATTTAGAGATGGGTCGACCTATACTGAGTTTGCCTATACGCGACTGCTACTCGAGAACCTTTCTTCAACAGTTACCAGTTCCACGAGCTACCATTAATTTGGAAGTTCTCACGACCCGATACCCGACTTGGTGACCCTATTCTTGTAGTTAACGGTTGCGGGTTCGAATCCTGCTACGAGCAAACATTTGTGTCGTGAGTATGAATGTTTCTACTCGAGGCATGGATGTTTATATGTATATATGAATATTTAGCTATTTAAAATTTGTATTTACATGTGTACTGTTGGCTTGAACACTAAGTCGCCGATAGGCACATCATCTGTCCCTTTGTTCCAAATATTCTTCGGTAAAAGAGGGTGAAGGGACTTAATTGTGTAGACCCTTGTCTTCCCCAGAATCGTATATATGCGTAAATATATTTACATGTTTAAAAATATATCTTCACACCACTCCCAATACGTAACAACGTTCTTGATTAGGCAGAGGTATATAATCAAGTCCTTTCGACCCACCTTTCACCGCAGACTATTTCGGACAACGTTACAGGTGACGAGGCTATCGCCTATTCATGTCAAAGGTTATTTATACCGAATGTTTATTAATCTTTGGTATGGTGTAGTATGTGCTAGAGACAGTCTCGTGTGGTGGTGGTGCTACTCACCTCTGTGGGTGTGGTGCAACGGGTGGTGGGCGTCCGCGGGCGCGGCGCCCGTCACGTTGTTGTAGATCCTCTTGTAGTGATTGTACACCGCCACTGAGAGCACTTTCTTCGCGTACTCCTGCCCCACCACGTGCTTGTTCAGGTATTCGAAGATCTTCTTCGGCGGCGGCGGCGGCTTCCTGTCCACGCGGAGGGAGATCGCGATATCAATTATTGGTATGTGTTGATGTAAACGTGGACGTGGATTTTTTTTTTATAGAAAAGGGAGGCAAACGAGCAGGCGGCTCACGTGATGGTAAGTGATTACCGCCGCCCATGAACACCCGCAATACCGGAGGAATAGCAGATGCGTTGCCGGCCTTTGATTAACCAGTTAGCGACAAAGTGAGGAACCGAATGGCGGAGTGAAAATCTGAATCTACCGGTTTAGTATCTTCACGCGATTCCCAATACTTTCTTCCGTAGAAGGTGGATAGTAAGGACTTAATTGTCTAGACCTCTGTCTAACCCAGCATTGGGGTTGGCGTGTGGATATTTCTTTAATTTGTAACATGTAAAATTATAAATCAGCAATATGTAGATACCGATGCCGATATACCCACTAGTTATTCTAAACCATTTAACCCATCAAAGGTCAATAACTCATAGATTACACACACGACAACAATCCTACATAGTAACTATTTTCGGTCAATCTAGGTAAACAAAAAAAATAGTCACGATAGTTACGTGTAAACAATATACAACAAATTAATCTATGGTCTTGCATGTTTAAAAAAAAACTTCCTCTAACATGTTCTATGTCATTGAACTTTTTAACTTAAATGAAGCAAGCAACGTTATCGAAAATCGAAGGAAAAAAACAGGGTCTTTGGAAATGTATTTTAGAGACAGTGACACCTACTCGTATGTCTGCATTAGGGTATCATGGTGTCTAAAAATAAGACAATGTATTGGTACTGTCTTCTTGGACTCTAAAACAATCACACGACCGAATTGAAAATCTCCTCTTTTTTTTGAAACCGATTCTAAATAAAGCACACCCTGTGCAACAGCTCTTAGGCAGAGAGCCGTGTGATTTGGTTTTCGGAATTCGAGTCAAGGGACCAGAGTTCGACCCCCAGGTGGTGGGCTTGCACCAATGGGATTTTTCGAAACTTATGTACGATATACATCGTTGGCTTGAACATAAAGACGGCGAGAGCCTGTCATATTGTCCCGAAAAGAATGCCTTCGGTGAAAGATGAGTCGAAGGGACTTAATTGTATAGCCCTTTATATACCCCTGTATTGGGAAAGGCGTGAAGATATTTTTATACCTCGTTAGCATCATAAATCGCTTCCAACGGTCTTACAACCTACGCCACGCCGTCCCGTTAGCGGAAGTACGCAAACTTTCGCTAAGCTCCCGGCAGTTGCGTGAGTGGCGCCTAAAGTCGCAGAGTCACGGTTAGTTACGTGCGGCCCCGGGTTTTATGCAACAACTGTCAGTTGTGATACTTAACAACATTTACATAAAAAATATCTTCACGCACTGAGGTAGACGGGTTAGGTAGGTAGAAAGGTTAAGACTAAGGCAATCTTCATTATTGCTAAAAACCATCAAATAGCAAAACCCGCATAAAAAAAGTTCCATTGTTTTAGGAGCATGTTCCACGCCCGGGGTACAAGTAGCGTACACACTAAGGTGTCGCCGACTCTGAGGATCCGTTTTCGATTCCCGAACGGGTGAATGTTTACAATTTTCTACATTATCACAGGTCTGGGTGGTAGTGGTACGGGTTGCGGGTTCGCATTCCACTAGGGGTATATACTAATGTGATAAATACAAATGCTTGAATATTTATCTATGAAAATATCTATGTAAATGTGTCTAATGTACGAATGGCTTTGAGAGTTAGACAGTGAAAGGCTCACCAACTCTCGCATTGTTATAAATAAGCATCATTGAGAGGTGTGTCGAAAGGAATGAAATGTCTATACCCCTATCTACCCCCACATTGGAAATGTGAGGATATTTATTTTAGAGTTCATGTTACATAAATTCAATAACGATTTAACAATTACTGCTATCTGTCAATTAGCATGCGAGCTCTGCGCCACGATATCGAGTCGTCGCACGAAAACGACGGCATATGTCGGACGTGAACACGATGGGTGGGCCGCTGCAAGTGCAACACGAGGGTCGCTGAATACGAAATGCGCACAGACAGACAGATACATATCAAAGCGTGTACGTATAAGGTCGCTGAAACGCACCGAAGTCACTGTTGGGGCGTCGATGGAGCGATTAGGGGGGCAATCTTGATAAAGTCCGAGGACTCAATTAGGCAAGATTGCAGGTCAGTTCTTTCATTGAGTGTGAACTTAAATACAATGGTGATAGTGAAGAAGACGAGCTTAATCACGCTTACAGGTGATAGACTCTTATGCTTACGAGTTGTCTGGGTGTCGAACTCCTGCAAATTTCTGCCAGTAATGCACCATAGTCTGCCACTGTATAAGGCGTATAGACTGTCTATAGGGGGCTATCAAATATTCCTCATGTTTCTTCTCTTAAGGTTTTCTCCAGATGTCCCAAGGATTGGCTTTTATTTCATAAAAATAACTTCACGCCATTCCCAATACTTGATGAAGATCTGGACAATTAAGTCCCTCCGACTCATCTTCCACCGAAGACATTTTTCGGGACAACGTGACTGGTGGTGAGCCAGTCGCCGTCTTTACGTCCGTCACACATAAGTTTTAAGTGAAAAAACCTATTAGCACTGGGGTGGGTATCAAACTCGACTCCAATTCCGATCACCCAACCACTCAGCCATCGTGACTGATATATCATATAGATATAAAAATACCTGAATTCACGGACGGACATGGATATGACGGACAAGTTGAGCAAATCTTACCTATAGAATCCAGACTTGCCATCCGCGTTGTCCTTGATACTCTTCTTGGTGTCGACCTCGCTGAGCACCACGAAGAAGTGGTGGCACTTGTCGCACTTGACGAAGCGCGTGGAGCTGACGAAGGTCTCCACGTGGGTGCACGGGTCGCCGCACTTCGGGCAAGTGAGCACGCCGCCATTACCAGAACCCGATTTCTTACCGCCTGATGATTGACCTGTGGAATTGAAGATATTGTAAAATTTTTATGTGCTTTTGAAGTAGGACGAATGGAACCTAATCACTACGGAGCATATAAAATATCTCAGAGAAAATTAGAGGAGTCCAACAAGTTCTGCGGTCCCGGGTTCGGGACTGGCTAGCTCATCCAAGAAACCACTTGTTCTGTATTGTCTTGGCTCTGGTTGTTTCTAGTACCTTCATTGTTATTGATTCCATAAAACAAGTGCTTTAGCTTTGTAGCCTTAAATTTTATTACTATTTGTATCTACCACGTCTATATATACCACCCCCCGTGGGTGTCGTAAGAGGCGACTAAGAAATGCCCCTTAGAAATGTCACCAACAGGAGGCGGTATCTAGAAATATACTAGACCGAAATTAAATAGACCTGCCGTGGTCGCGTATCCCATTAATTAGCGTGTCGATTGTGGGAAATTCCCCCCTTACAAGAGAGTTATCTCTTCTATCTATCTCTCTTTTATCTCCTGTAGTGGACTGGTAAAGGTCCTTGTATTAGTATGTATGGAGATAAAATGGAGTTCAGTGGGCGTTTGTCTTAATGGAAAGGTCATGCATCGAGTTACACAATAATTTAGTAAGTCTCTTGTGAGCTTTTTTGATCTTGAACATAATAGCAAAAGAATAAATACATTTTTAAATGATTTATCGAGGTGAGCCACCTCGTTATGCAAAATCAACAAAAATAAAAGTCAAATCTAAATAATGAAAAACAGAATGAGGCTTACGTTTACTAAATTATTATGCTTTGTATAAAATAGCTCCCCAGATAAGTATTGAGACACTACTTATAACATACCATGGTCTCATAGTCTCTAATATTAGATATAGAATTATCTTTTGGGGGAATTCAACGGACGCAAATATTATATTTAAGTCACAAAAAAGGTGCATTCGAGCAATGTTTAAGGTCAATGCACAAGAATCTTGTTTGCCATATTTTAAAAAATATAAATTGCTGACGTTCCCATCGCTGTATATATATGAAAGTGTAATGTTTGTAAAAAATAATCCTACATTATTTCCAAAAGTTTCAGATATAATTATTCGCAATAGACGAGATAAACATAAAGTCTACGTACAAAAGCCAAAAACAACACTAATGTCCAAAAGTGTATGTTGTATGGCTCCAAACATTTATAATAAATTACCACAAAGTTGGAGACTGTTGTCTAGCAGGTTATTTCAAAATAAGCTGAAAAAACTCTTAACTGAGAAATGTTATTATTCTATTGACGATTTCCTTAGAGATAATATACCTTTCTAGTATAAATGTATAAATTGTAATTGATATTTCTTGACATTTGTTATTTAATTATTAGTATTATTCACAATTATTATAATTTACTTTAATTATGTTCAACTAAATATTATGTTTATATAAATTCAAAATTTTTTCTATTAAATTTATTATATATTTTTTTTATATTGTAATTAAACTTTTGCATGCCTCAATAAGGCAGAATGTATAGGGCTATATTTTATAAAATATTAAGAACTAATGTTACCTACATTCTGGCAAATAAATTATTGATTGATTGATTGATTAAATTTATGCAAATTTTAAGTGAGCCAAGGAACCATAAAAATCCTTTATCTATTTTGAAATTCGTATTAATCATGCGATTTGATTGAAATAAATGATTATTCATCTTGTAATGTATTTTAAGAACAAAGTGCAAAAAACTTAGGCGCAGATAAAGATTGGACGTAAATTAAGTCTTAAAAATTCGAGTGGATAATAACGTTTTTATATTTTAAATCATGTAAATTTACGACAGCCGTTTGGTTGGGTGATCGGAGTTCGAGTCAAGAGACCCAAGTTCGATCCGTAGGTGATAGGCTAGTATCAATGGGTTTTTGTCGGCGACAGGCTCACCAGTTGTCACGTTGTCACGTTATACCAAAACATGCCTTCGGTGAAAGGTAGGTTGAAAGGACTTAATTGTCCCGACCTCTACTACCTGAATTTTTTTTTTACCATGTAAAATGTTCTTTAAATTAAGTTTCATTCGAGATGATTATCCCGCCATCTGTCGGTATTTAGGTAATAGCCTTTTCAAGGCTCTTTCCTTAGTCGTCTCTTACGACACCCACGGAAAGAAATAGGCTAACATATTCTTAAGTGGGTACCACACAACAATTAAAATGGCACGGCACTAAAACGAAGACGAAGCAGACTACAGAAATTTCGTAGACATTTTTTGTGAATTTCCATCACACAAACGTTTCATGAAAATATATTGAAAACTGTACATGCATTTTTGAATAATACAAGCAACTAGCCCTGCAATTGAGGGAGGTGAGTCTCCTGATCTTCAACAGTCAGCAGTCTGGCCAACGGTAATGTTTTAATAATTGCCAAATTATAACATCACCGCAAGACTTTATACATGGTATTTTATAGAGAAACTCCGCCCCGTGTTAGCCTCTGATGCCAAAACGTTACCATCGTTAAAATATAATGGCCATATTAATTTTGTAGACCAAATTTAGATGTTGTTCAATCATTGACGTGATCAAGGCCAGGAGAGGACACCTATTAGATTCGCCGGGGAACTGTGTTAAGAATTGAAATGGCCATCGCGGTGCGCACATTTTATAAAATTATTTATAAAACAAAAATGAAAAAAGTCACGACAGCAGAGTGGTTGGGTGGTCGGAATTCGAGTCTAGATACCCGAGTACGATCCACAGGTGGTAGACTCGTACTGATTGGTATTTTCAAAACTTGGGTACGTAAAACTTACGTATTGTATATAATATCATTATGGCAATCGATGGATGGCGGGATCGGAACCATCTCTAAAAATATCAGACAAAAATCATCAGACCGAAGAAAGCAAGGGAGCAGCGTATGAGGTGCGAGTGGTCTTTTACTGCCATCGCCAATCCACGGGACAGGCCTATGTGCTGCAGTGGACTTTAACAGGCCGTTATGTATGTATGTAATATGTATGAACTGTTATGCCGAATAAATGTTGTTTCTATTCTATAGTATGTAATTTACCAACAGCCGCGCTATTCATCTGTCCCCTATATAACGAATTTATTTTCGAGCGAAAGTGATGGTGTTTGATAGAGATGAGGCCATGACAGATTGCAATATAATGATTTGAGATGAACAAATTGAACAGGTGAATGAGTCTGTGTATCTGGGTTGGGGTTGGGTCCACAAGAGATGGAAAGTGTGAGAGTGATATTGAAAGAAGAGTGAATGCAGGATACATAGTGAATGGAGCTTTGTACTCCTTTATGAACAGTCGGAAGGTGTCTAACAAGGCTCGTTTGGCTGTGCATAGGGGAGTTTTGGTTCCGATACTGATGTACGGAAGTGAAAGTTGAGTATGGCAGAATAAACATGAAAGCAGAGTAAATGCAGTTGAGATGAAAGCATTAAGAAATATGTTAGGAGTTAAACTGAGCGACAGGATGAGGAAAAGTGAAATAAGAAAACTTTGTGGTCTGAAAGATGTAGTGACTAAAATTGAGAAAGGTATGCTGAGATGGTTTGGCCATGTCGAGAGAATGAATGAAGAACGATTGACGAGAAAAGCATATAAGGCGAGTGTGAATGGAAGTGAAGGAAGGGGAAGACCTAGGCGGACGTTTCGAGACCAAATCAGGGACGTCCTGAAAGAAGGCCAGGTCAAGAGTACCCAGAATCGAAGAGAATGTATGAAGGGAATAATGAAAGTGCGAAGACGAAGCGAAACAAGTATGTAAGGATCGTAGCAAGTGGAAAAAAGTGGTCTCTGCCTACCCCTACGGGAAAGAGGCGTGATTATATGTATGTATGTATTTTCAAGCCTTATCGCTGCAACACAAATGTTCGAAGTCGTAATAATGTGTTTGAACAATGACAGCGCGTGAATAATGAGATTCGAAATGAAACTGCATAATACGACACGTGCAATTCGTGACCCATTGAGTAATTCTTTGGCTCTCTGCCACACACAACTGAAAGTGTGCCTCGATGTAAAAAAAGTGAAGGTATTGAGATGTTTGATGTGTGTGAGAATCTTATTATTTCGTTTTCAAGTTACTCAGCAGGAAATTGTGATCACTTAATATATTACATAACATACTAGGTCATATAAGATATAAGTGACGATAGCCGAGTTGTTGGGGTGATCGTTATTCCAGTCTAGAGACCCGAGTTCGAACCCCATGTGGCAGGCTCGTACCAAAAATCTTCAAATATCTTTGGAGAAGCAGTGGCGATATATCCCTCGGAAACAGTGCGTGAATTCATAGATTCGTGGCCAGACAAATTAAAGGCCTGTATAAAACTCAAGGTGGCCATTTCAAACAGACTATTATTTTATTTTTTTGCAGAGAGTAATAAATATATATGTATAAATTTTAATAACATTACATTTCCTCATTAAAAAATGCATTTTTATTTTTAACAGAATTTGTGAGCGGACTAGATATATTTAAAAATAAATGTATGTAAAGATGTGTAATGTGGTTGGGTTAACAGAACTCGAGTCAAGAGATCCGAGTTCGATTCTCAAGGTTTGTACGTACCATTGGGTTTTTACAAAAACTTGTGTGCGATTCATATCGATGGCTTGGACATAAAGACGGCGACAGGCTCACCACCTGTCACGTTGTGCCAAAAAATATCTTCGGTGGAAAATGGGACGAAAGTACTTGATCCGCACATTGCCTCGAAATACCAGCGAAATTTTCGCATTCAACGCGTTTCAAGTATTTACAAGTATCGACGAAGCGAAACAAGTATGTAAGGATCGTAGCAAGTGGAAAAAGTGGTCTCTGCCTACCCCTACGGGAAAGAGGCGTGATTATATGTATGTATGTATTTTCAAGCCTTATCGCTGCAACACAAATGTTCGTAGTCGTAATAATGTGTTTGAACAATGATAGCGCGTGAATAATGAGATTCGAAATGAAACTGCATAATACGACACGTGCAATTCGTGACCCATTAAGTAATTCTTTGGCTCTCTGCCACACACAACTGAAAGTGTGCCTCGATGTAAAAAAAGTGAAGGTATTGAGATGTTTGATGTGTGTGAGAATCTTATTATTTCGTTTTCAAGTTACTCAGCAGGAAATTGTGATCACTTAATATATTACATAACATACTAGGTCATATAAGATATAAGTGACGATAGCCGAGTTGTTGGGGTGATCGTTATTCCAGTCAAGAGACCCGAGTTCGAACCCCATGTGGCAGGCTCGTACCGAAAATCTTCAAATATCTTTGGAGAAGCAGTGGCGATATTTCCCTCGGAAACTGTGCGTGAATTCATAGATTCGTGGGCAGACAAATTAAAGGCCTGTATAAAACTCAAGGTGGCCATTTCAAACAGACTATTATTTTATTTTTTTGCAGAAAGTAATAAATATATATGTATAAATTTTAATAACATTACATTTCCTCATTAAAAAATGCATTTTTATTTTTAACAGAATTTGTGAGCGGACTAGATATATTTAAAAATAAATGTATGTAAAGATGTGTAATGTGGTTGGGTTAACAGAACTCGAGTCAAGAGATCCGAGTTCGATTCTCAAGGTTTGTACGTACCATTGGGTTTTTACAAAAACTTGTGTACGATTCATATCGATGGCTTGGACATAAAGACGGCGACAGGCTCACCACCTGTCACGTTGTGCCAAAAATATCTTCGGTGGAAAATGGGACGAAAGTACTTGATCCGCACATTGTCTCGAAATACCAGCGAAATTTTCGCGTTCAACGCGTTTCAAGTATTTACAAGTATCGACGAAGCGAACACTCACACATACTTTATAACCTACCGAAACTGAGAGACGGAGACGGGAAACAAAACTCGAGACGCGTTTCTTTCTTTTTCTCTTATTTATGGCCTCTCTTTCCAGAATTCTGCCAATATCAAGTCAGTCATGGGGCGAGACCCGTTTTCAATGCGCATTCGATATCAGTGTTAAAAAAGTAATGTGGTAATTATTAAGATTAAAGTATATGAAATAAGTTTCATAATTTTAAAAGCAGCAGCTTTGAATTAATAATTTTTCGTTTATAAAGTTTTAAATATTAAATTACACATTTAAAGCTCACAATTCTAAGCCTGTTGAAAAATGAAGGAAGTTTATCGATTCAAATTTATTTACCTATTGTTGTTTCGAGTTTGAATTAAATGTAAAGACCAATCATGTTTCATTACAATATTTTATTATTCAATATTTAGTATATGAGTAATTCGCAATGTTGTGCAGAGCGGATATTACTATAATTAAATTATAATTTTATTTACAGAAACAAAATCATGTTAATATTTACAATACTTATTAACTTAAAACTACTATAATCGTAGAGCCCTTCTTGTCGTGGCATGGTATCAAGAACACTGACTGCATTTCCACGTTGAATGGCTGGACTTAACCGTTGAGCGAGAAAGGAACCAGCACTATTGTCACCAGCGACTACGACCAGTCGCGGATACAATTCCTTAAGACACTATACATTAATGTTCATCGACGTAATCTAACAGATCACACATATTAATTATGCCTATATTCGTAAAAATTTAAAAACTCATAAATACCCGTCGAACAGTATTTAATTGTACTAGTACTTACTAGCACAGTACATATTTCACTTAGTACATCATCTCTACAGGTCGGGTGTCCGAGACCTGAGAAGGACGTCAGCCACCAGTCAGTTCAGTACTCGTGTATATGTCTCTAATAGTAAAAACTTCGATAGCGCGATGCAGGATGTTGTTTCGTTTCCTAAATTACCCGCCACTAGCAAGATTGCAATTTACACACATAGTACGTGCATACAAGCCACAATAAATAACAAACAATTATTTAAATGCCAAAAGTGAACAACCTTTAATATGACAAAAAAAAGCATTTGTGCACTTCACACATTTATGAAAATTAATAAGAATTTGATGCGTTTGTTTTCAACTCGTCCGCTAACAAAGACCTTTGTCGAATGCATGAGATAGATGAAATAAACATCTTTGATATGCATTTGCATTAGTCATGGACGTTTACATTATTCGTTTATTATGCAAATTTTGTTTTATTGATTTTAAAGCATATAAGTTATGCTGAACTTTTGTTAATTATATTAAAGAGAATTCCTAATTTAATGTCAAAACTTTTCTATTTGATTTATTCGTTTATTATGCAAATTTTGTTTTATTGATTTTAAAGCATATAAGTTATGCTGAACTTTTGTTAATTATATTAAAGAGAATTCCTAATTTAATGTCAAAACTTTTCTATTTGATTTATTCGTTTATTATGCAAATTTTGTTTTATTGATTTTAAAGCATATAAGTTATGCTGAACTTTTGTTAATTATATTAAAGAGAATTCCTAATTTAATGTCAAAACTTTTCTATTTGATTTATTCGTTTATTATGCAAATTTTGTTTTATTGATTTTAAAGCATATAAGTTATGCTGAACTTTTGTTAATTATATTAAAGAGAATTCCTAATTTAATGTCAAAACTTTTCTATTTGATTTATTCGTTTATTATGCAAATTTTGTTTTATTGATTTTAAAGCATATAAGTTATGCTGAACTTTTGTTAATTATATTAAAGAGAATTCCTAATTTAATGTCAAAACTTTTCTATTTGATTTATTCGTTTATTATGCAAATTTTGTTTTATTGATTTTAAAGCATATAAGTTATGCTGAACTTTTGTTAATTATATTAAAGAGAATTCCTAATTTAATGTCAAAACTTTTCTATTTGATTTATTCGTTTATTATGCAAATTTTGTTTTATTGATTTTAAAGCATATAAGTTATGCTGAACTTTTGATAATTAATTATAATTTTATTTACAGAAACAAAATCATGTTAATATTTACAATACTTATTAACTTAAAACTACTGTAATCGTAGAGCCCTTCTTAGCATCAGGGAGTGGACGGACATCATCTGTTTAACAAATGTGGCCTGGCCTATTCCTATTTCAATAAAAAGAATTTGATTTCATCACTTGTGGTAGTAGAGGCACAAAAGAAGAGCAATCCCCAGCTCTTAACGTAATGTTTGACGTAATTCATGTACCACTACTTAGTACAATGGTGGGCCAGTACTACGTCTACGTGGGTAGGAGGGCAGACTTGGTTACCTGTTGCGGTTTCCTTGGGCGGCGAGTGTGGGGCGGGCGGCTGGTCGCCGGTGCTCACAGGCACGGCGCAGGTGACCAGCGGGCGTGCGCTTGCGCGTCTCACCGTCCGACATCCCTGCACACCACCTGCTAAAGGAGAAACAAGCGTCTATTAATGGCAGTTATATATCGATGGCTTGGACATAAAGACGGCGACAGGCTCACCACCTGTCACGTTGTCCTGAAAATATCTTCGGTGGAAAATGGGACGAAAGTACTTGATCCGCACATTGCCTCGAAATACCAGCGAAATTTTCGCGTTCAACGCGTTTCAAGTATTTACAAGTATCGACGAAGCGAACACTCACACATACTTTATAACCTACCGAAACTGAGAGACGGAGACGGGAAACAAAACTCGAGACGCGTTTCTTTCTTTTTCTCTTATTTATGGCCTCTCTTTCCAGAATTCTGCCAATATCAAGTCAGTCATGGGGCGAGACCCGTTTTCAATGCGCATTCGATATCAGTGTTAAAAAAGTAATGTGGTAATTATTAAGATTAAAGTATATGAAATAAGTTTCATAATTTTAAAAGCAGCAGCTTTGAATTAATAATTTTTCGTTTATAGAGTTTTAAATATTAAATTACACATTTGAAGCTCACAATTCTAAGCCTGTTGAAAAATGAAGAAAGTTTATCGATTCAAATTTATTTACCTATTGTTGTTTCGAGTTTGAATTAAATGTAAAGACCAATCATGTTTCATTACAATATTTTATTATTCAATATTTAGTATATGAGTAATTCGCAATGTTGTGCAGAGCGGATATTACTATAATTAAATTATAATTTTATTTACAGAAACAAAATCATGTTAATATTTACAATACTTATTAACTTAAAACTACTGTAATCGTAGAGCCCTTCTTGTCGTGGCATGGTATCAAGAACACTGACTGCATTTCCACGTTGAATGGCTGGACTTAACCGTTGAGCGAGAAAGAAACCAGCACTATTGTCACCAGCGACTACGACCAGTCGCGGATACAATTCCTTAAGACACTATACATTAATGTTCATCGACGTAATCTAACAGATCACACATATTAATTATGCCTATATTCGTAAAAATTTAAAAACTCATAAATACCCGTCGAACAGTATTTAATTGTACTAGTACTTACTAGCACAGTACATATTTCACTTAGTACATCATCTCTACAGGTCGGGTGTCCGAGACCTGAGAAGGACGTCAGCCACCAGTCAGTTCAGTACTCGTGTATATGTCTCTAATAGTAAAAACTTCGATAGCGCGATGCAGGATGTTGTTTCGTTTCCTAAATTACCCGCCACTAGCAAGATTGCAATTTACACACATAGTACGTGCATACAAGCCACAATAAATAACAAACAATTATTTAAATGCCAAAAGTGAACAACCTTTAATATGACAAAAAAAAGCATTTGTGCACTTCACACATTTATGAAAATTAATAAGAATTTGATGCGTTTGTTTTTTCAACTCGTCCGCTAACAAAGACCTTTGTCGAATGCATGAGATAGATGAAATAAACATCTTTGATATGCATTTTGCATTAGTCATGGACGTTTACATTATTCGTTTATTATGCAAATTTTGTTTTATTGATTTTAAAGCATATAAGTTATGCTGAACTTTTTGTTAATTATATTAAAGAGTAAAGTCACGATAGCGGAGTTGTTGAGTGGTCGGAATTTCGAGTCGAGAGACCCGAGTTCGATCCCCAGGTGGCAGTACCAATGAGTTTTTCAAAAACTTATGTACGAATTTCATCGTTGGCTTGGACATAAAGACGGCGACAGGCTCACCACCTGTCACGTTGTCCTGAAAATATCTTCGGTGGAAGGTGGTTCAAAGGGACTTAATTGTCTAGACTTGACCTCTGTCTACCCCTGTATTGGGAATTGCGTGAAGATATTTATTTTATTTATTTATTTATATTAAAGAGAATTCCTAATTTAATGTCAAAACTTTTTCTATTTGATTTATTCGTTTAAATTGTTCTTCTATGTAGGTATATGTATAATGCCTTATCACCATCCAGTTACCAAGAGAGAAAATCATAATTTGGGACTCGATAACGAGTGTGATTGTTCAGTTTAAAAAATATATCACATTCGGGCCTGTGACCGCATTCTACTAAATCTCTGGGGTCCCGAGTTCGACTCCCGGACGGGTTAGGGGTAATTTCGTCGTATCCGATTCTATTGCTCGCGTGCTTTAGCTACTTACTTTGGGATCAGAGCAATGTATGTGATGTTTTCCCTATCTATGTGTTTATTCATTATTACTCTCCCATCCCTTGCCAAATACAGTCAAGGCTAGTTGATCCCATCCCTGGCTCTTACCATCATACTTTAGCACGATAGATATAAATTGCTCTAACTCATGATAGGCAAGGTGGAAGTTAAAGGGAGCGCTGAACTCCGGAAGAAGGCGTAGCTTCTTAGCATCAGGGAGTGGACGGACATCATCTGTTTAACAAATGTGGCCTGGCCTATTCCCATTTCAATAAAAAAAGAATTTGATTTCATCACTTGTGGTAGTAGAGGCACAAAAAGAAGAGCAATCCCCAGCTCTTAACGTAATGTTTGACGTAATTCATGTACCACTACTTAGTACAATGGTGGGCCAGTACTACGTCTACGTGGGTAGGAGGGCAGACTTGGTTACCTGTTGCGGTTTCCTTGGGCGGCGAGTGTGGGGCGGGCGGCTGGTCGCCGGTGCTCTTGCAGAGCACGGCGCAGGTGACCAGCGGGCGTGCGCTTGCGCGTCTCACCGTCCGACATCCCTGCACACCACCTGCTAAAGGAGAAACAAGCGTCTATTATTGTAGTTATATATAATTCCCAATACAGGGGTAGACCTACCTAGTCATACAATTAAGTCCCTTCGACCCCTCTTCAACCGAAGATAATTTCGGGACAACGTGGTGATATTTTCGGGACAAGTTTTTGAAAAAACCCATTGGTACGCCACCTGGGGATCGAACTCGGGTCTCTTGACTCCAACCACCCAACCACTCGACTATCGTGACTTTAACTCGGCTGTAGTTTATAGTTAAATTTATTAGTATAATTAGCCGAGTGATTACGGTAGCCGTATGGTAACAGTGTAAGAATGTTGCCACTCCATTTATTCCCGCGGGTGTCTTAAGAGGCGACTAAGGGATACAGCTTAGAATATCCTAATGGCAACTGATAGATGGTGGGATGACCTTCTCTAAAAATGCCAGACACAAAATAATCCGACCGCAGATGGGCAACAGCGTCTGAGGTGCCAATGGTCTGGTACTGCGATCGCCAGTCCGCCAGCCAAGCGTGGCGATGATGGCAAATCCTCCCTTTATTAATGCAATATACTAATAAATATTTAACATTATTAATAAAATTAAATATAACTAACAAATATTTAATTTTATTAATAATATTAATAAAATTAAATATTTATTAGTATATTGCATTAACATAAGTAACTATCAATTGAATGCAACTTCAAATTTACATAACAGACAATCCTTAAAATCAAGGTCTAGAAATTTTCTAGAATTTAGCAAAACAGGGTTCCAACACAGGGATTTGTGATCGGAATCAATCGAGTTTGTCATAACTTACGATTTGCATTATCGGTTTTGACATAAAGACGACGACGAGCTGTTATAAGCCTGTCACGGTCCCAAATTAACTCCGGTCGAAAGGACTTGATTGTCTAGAGCTCTTTCTACCCTAGTATTGGGATGATGCATGAAGATATAATATGCTAATTATTGTGCCATCGATTTCCCACCAAGCTAAATTCGATCATGGAAGGTACTGATTCATATTTCTCGTGTTATTTCTGAATATGCATGTTATTTCTTTATCTTTACATATATATTTTTCTGTACAACCCCTCGGCTCTCTTCTTAAGTCCTTTTGTACCCATGTCCCTATGGTTGTCATAATAATATTACTAATTCCTTGATGTACAATAAAGTAAGCTACAAGTAAAAGTATCTATATTTATTTTTACTTTTAATTCGATCATCAACTGTTTATGATATTCTTCTTCTTCATTCTTAGATGGCCTCTCTTTTCCGAATTCTGCCAGTGTCAAGTCAGTGTTTAAGATATGGTGCAGTGATTGAGAAAATATATTCTCCTTATACATATATATCGTGTGATAGACTTCAAATTTACCACCCACATTAATATGTAAATTCAATAACACCTCTGTGACATGATAACCTTAACCCGAATCTGAATCCGGTTATTTAAATTTAAAAACATAACTTGTATTTTCCCTAGATCGCTTTACATACCGCACTATTAAAGACGACGTTTTACATGAAACGTAAACCGCTAAATGTAGCTTTAGCTACGTCAAGGAAATAACACATAACTCTAATATATATTAGAGTTCTTTTGATGTAATAAATAATAAAAAACAAACATAGATAAATAAATATCTTTCACGCAATTCCCAATCAGGGGTAAAGGTCTAGTCTAGACAATTAAGTTTCTTTGACCCATCGAAGATATATTCGGGACAACGTGACAGGTGGCGAGCCCGTCGCCATCTTTAAAACTTAGAGACAACATTAACATTGCACTGATCCCAAAACTGCTTACATCTTAAGCACTTGGATTATAGAACCAGAAACTGAACCACGAATAACCAGACCCGAGAAAATATGTTTTCTATATTGACCCGACCGGGAATCGAACCCGAGACTTCAGAGCTGATGACACTATGAAAGCCGTTGCTTGTCCCACTGGTGTCAACACGATATTTTGTCCACTGAGGTCATCGTTAGTTGTTCATATGAATAATTAACTTTTATAAGGGGTACAAAGTTGTTTAAAGTATTCCCTTTAAGTTTTATCGTTTCGTTAAGTCTAAACGTGGAGTGTGATGACGAAAAGGGGAGTCTGGGACTTGGTGTAGTTAACGTTTATTTGAAGTAGTAGTGCGCAAAACCAAAATTAATACTAAATGTCTGTTTAAAATACATTAAATGAAATATAACATCACACATACAATTATGATGCGTTATTATCTTTCAAGCAAGGAAGTAATACTGTATAACAAAACGCTATTAAATTCATGAAATTATTTATAAATTACAAGCTTTAAAATTTGGTCGTGTGCCTCTGAGGTAACAGCATTACCACGGTACCGCAGAGGTTCGAATCCCACGAATCTGTTGATTTAAATTTCTCATCTATTTAATAACACAAAGTACAGCATAACTAATATGCTTTAAAAATAATAAAATTATTAAAAAAAATTATGTAAGAATTCCATCTCAAAAATATGATTGACACCGTAAAATAAAAAAGGTAATAAGTACGAAAACATAGGTTACTATGCGTATTAGTTTCAGATAAATTAAATAGTTTCACTTTCACGGATCGGATGAGGATCAGGACTTTACATTCAAATTCGGATCACCCAACTCGCCGACATCCGTGGACGGGTGAAGTACGCCATTTTCAAGGCATCGCTATCTCCGAGGTCCCTGGTTCGACTCCCGAACAGGTCAATGTAAAAAATCCATTTTCTACATTGTCGCGGTCTCGGTATAGCGCAATGTAGGATGTCGATGTAAATAAAATAAATAAATATCTTCACGCAATTCAAAATACAGGGGCAGACAGAGGTCTAGTCTAGACAATTAAGTCCGTTCGACCCAACTTCCATCGAAGATATTTTCGGGACAACGCGACAGGTGGTGTGCCCGTCTCCGTCTTTATGTCCAAGCCAACGCTATAATTCGTACGTATGTTTTTGAAAAACCCATTGGTACGAGCCTGCCTCCTGGATCGAACTTGGGTCTCTAACTTCCGGGACTCGAAATTCCGACCACCCAACTACTCGGCTATCGTGACATTCAATGGATGAGGGTGTCGATGTGTTTCCTGAATTGTCCGTCACTAGCGAGTTCCTCATGAGGAGACAGATGTCGTCCACATATCTATGCATACATATACGGTATATTTGTGTCACGAACACGAAATCTCGCTCCATTGCTAAGTCGTGCGGACACGAGCCATATTGTCAATCGTGAATTCGTGGATCTGATTCCGGCGATTGCGGTTGCAACGCCACGCACATATTTATTCACAACCTTATTTACCTAATTTTTTTGTCTATTCTGTGGAAAATAGTTGAAATTTCCCAATAATAGGGGGTAAGTAAATGTCTTGACACTGAGGTCCTTTAGACGCACTTTTCATCGACGCCTATTTGGGACAGCGTCATATGTAGTCAGCCTATCGCCGTTTTAATATTTAAGCTAACGGTACAATATACTGAACGATGGATTTCAATGGGTCGCTATCTGAGGTCCCGGGTGCGCTTCCCGGATGGTTAAATGTAGAAAACACACTTTTTCTACATTTTCTCGGATCTGGGTGTTTGTGATGCCTTCGTTGTTTCCGATTATATAACACAAGTGCTTTACCTGCTGTTTACTTGGGATCAGAGCAATATATGTAATGTTGTCGCTTACTATGTATGTAAGTATACTTACATACAAACCGTTAGCTTCGAATGTTCACTACCAATACCAAATAGGCTAAAGCAACGAACTCTCATCCTTATTTCTTTTATACAAACATTCCGAAAAACATTCCTAAAAACATAGATACATGATTCTATACTAGTGTATCTGTTTACAAAGACAGGGGAATTCTCTGCCTTCTTTAGGGTATAAATGTCAAGATGACGTATGTAGTTTAGTAACACTATGAGAATTGATTACTACGTCCTAGAAAACCGAATGTAGTAAGGTTATGGGTATATATCAGACTAAATAGAAAAAGAGCTAGTTGCTTGCCCTTCGCTTCGAAGCTAGAATCACCATAGGCTACTGCTCCTACGGTATCGGGTCAACAAGCGTGACGTTTATGGCAAATCGTCCTTATGGGCGATACCAAAACCATGCCGTGAATTTTCACCGACCTTTATACGTAAGAATGATATAGAACACTAAGCCATTCTCTATTCCGTGCCAAGTCTGGCATAAATAAATACATACACAAATGGGCACAACAACACATACCATTGCTCAGAAGCCAAAGTGAGTAGCAAAAGCGCTAGTAGCGCCAAGGAATCGGAAATAACGAATGTTCCATAAACATCCAGACACGAAGAAATGCAGAAAAATGGGGTTAGTTACATTGACCCCTCTGGAAATCGAACTCGGATGCACAGAGCTGACGAAACAATGAAAACCGGCGTGCACGCCAATCGCCCATGGCGATCGTCAAAAAACCGCTTCGATCTATGCAAGATAGACCTAGTCAAAGTATAACTAGCGACTTAAAGTTTCGCGGTCGCTTCTCTTTCCTGTCACTAATTGGCGTGCCGGATCGAATCCGACAACAATCGCGGCCTGTCAAGCGTCTCATATTTTAAAGAGCAACAAACAAACGAGAGGTTTTGTAAGATATGATTGAGATGAACGACTTCAACGGATGACCGGTCGTTAACATGAAATTTTCGCTTTCGTGATTTGAATACGCATTCGGTTATGAAAGTTCACGGTTTAGGTTGCGATCACACTGGCACCGACAACCGACGTTCGCCAAACGGTTTTTTCATCTTCACACCATTCCCAATACCGAGGTAGACAGAGTTCTAGACAATTTAGTAATTTCGATCCACATTTCAAGGGAGTTTATTTTGGGACTAGCATCAAGAAATCGGTAAGCCTCTCGCCATCTTTATGTCCTAGCCAATGACATAAATCGTAAATAAGTTTGAAAAAACAGATTGGTATGAACCTACTTTCTGGGCATCGAGCTCGTGTCTCTTTACTCGTATTCCGATCACTCAATCACTGGACTATCGTGAACAAAAGATACAATACAACGAACTGCAAAACAATGTTACGTAGCGAGCCATCTTCTCTAAAACATAAATTATACTCGTAGATTAAGACACCTAGTGAAGCACATGTAGACAATAGAAATAGATATTTTGTAAGAGAAAGATATCGCATCATAAATATTCGATAACCTCAAGTGGCAATGATTGCTTACAAAGTAATATTTTTTTATTACCTATTTCTACGTTGTTTATCTTCACGCATTTCTCAATACAGGGATAGCCACATTTCACCAGAACTTATTTTGGCAGAACGTGACAAGTGGTTAGGTTAGGTACCCATTTGCTCTTCAACATTTACAAATTTTCAACAATCTGCTTACAAAGAGTTCAAAAATGCGCCCCGGTCTATTGAGACACCTTTTTATTTATTTATTTACGAACTATATCGTTGGCTTGGACATAAAGAATGCGACGGGCTGACCACCTGTTACGTTGCCCCGAAAATATTTTCGTGCCCCCAGAATTTGGGTAAGGAGGTGTGGGCCTCCGGTTACCTGCACTCACCAGATGAAACGCAGAAGTTTGTTAGACTTCTACTTCACGCCGGTATTCTGTGAGGTCGTGGTACTTCCCCGGTCGAGCCGGCCAATTCATGCAACAACAAAAGCTGATGCGTGGCCCTACCACTGTTGAAATAAAATAAAAATACCACAAATGCTTTAGCATCTTACTTCAGTTTCAGAGCAATGTACGTTGTCTCTATCTATGGGTGTATGTATTATTTATTTATTACAAAACTTTAAAGCTAGAATTGCAAAACAATTACGGAGTATCTTTTATATGAGCAAGGTCAATAAAATGAGTTGAGTGTGATCATTCATAATAAAAATGTATTAACTTTATCTCATTTATATTTCCGTTTATCTATTCGACATTGTCATTCCAGACGTTGCTTATAATTATATTAAGTGTCTGCTTACATACATTGTAGCGAGATAAAAATACATTAAATGAATTAATAGACTAGACCCGATAGCTGGTGGATCTTGCTTCCAAAGCCTAGGCTGGGGGTTGGGGTCCACTGCATTCAACTTGCTTTTATGCTTCTTCCGACAGATCCAGGTTTCTAACAAACACGGTACCAGTATTGCGTTAACTATTACAAGGGGTACCTTATTTACTACACCCTGCCTTTTGACTAACGCATGTATGTACTCGTATGTTTCTAACATGCAAAAATAAATGTTTTGTGTATTCGCCCCTGTGTTAACGTACCGTTCATTTCGTTTAAAATGAAACTTTTGCGTGAAAATTTCTGCTCATGGTTACATATGATTCGATAGCCTCTAAATTAACAAACGTATGAACCGCCTGTCACGGTGTCACAAATAAACTTCGATGAAAAGTCGAAATGTCATTGTCTAGATCTTTACCTACCCCAATAAAGGAAATAACGTGAAGATAAAAAAAGTGAAACCTAGTGGCATAGCTATTACAAGTGAGACAATAAGTCTTATAGTACTAAGACTTCTAAAGAGTGTCCTACATTTGGAAAGATCTGTAAAACCTACATCCATGCAATTTATTTTATATATTAGCATAGATAAAATAGAATTTATTGCACCGTGCAATGTATTACTAAATCTCGAGATAAATTTGCGAAATTCAGAAAGGTGCAGTATAATCTCATGTCATACATGGACGATCCGACAGTCGAGTTGTTAGTGGCCCTGCTTTAGACAATAGTTGTGGGTACGATCACGTTGGAGATAAATATTACTGTGATGAATATGAATGTTTATATTTATGTACGGATATACGCTAAGGGCTTGCGTTCGCTAGTTCGCTGCTCGTACGTAACATCAATTCACACCAGTGCAACAGCGCCCTAACAGATCAGTATCAGCCCGCTTCGCTCACTTGGTTTGTTTATGGTCTTCATTTTTTTTTTTTTGCATCACACAGTTGCATCGAATGATGCATGTCGCGTCAGCACGAACCTACAAACAGTTGGCGAGGATTCGCTTTTACGATTTGTTTCGCGATGTTTGTGACTTTTTTTAACGCATAAAAACTGTTTTTTCAATCTACACGCATTTACCAATGCGGTGGTATTGAGCAGTCTAGACACAATTTAGTCCTCACGACTCACATTTCAACGGATTTTTTTTTTTTTGGGACGTCTTTATGTCCAAGCCAAGTTTTGAAAAAACTCATTGATATGATCCTATCACCTGGCGATCGAACTCGGGTCTCTTGAGTCGAATTCTGATCACCGAATCACTCTACTATCGTGATCCCAAGTTGCCTCCGATCCGAATCAACAACCCTTAGCTTCGAACGAAGGATCACTACAGGCTATATCATTCATATATTTTAGTTGCATACTTTAATTTTACACAGAAACAAGTTCCATAATAATAATAATAAATAAATATCTTCACGCCATTCTCAATATAGGGGTAGACAGAGATCTAGACAATTAAGACCTTTCGATCCACGTCCCACCAAAGACATTTTTATATTTTTGGGACAACGTAACATGTGGTGAGCCCGACCCCATCTGTATATCCAACCAATATATAAAAACTTAAACGAGTTCCGAGCATTAATTACTCATTCAGACATTTGGCTTTATCAAGGTGGTATTATACAAAGTTGCGACATGAGCGAGGCTCCGTAAGCCATTACAAGAGCAGGCCGTATGAGAGGTCCTTGTATTTATACGTCCGTCCGGTCGAGCCTCATTGTGCGCACATAAGTCGAACTGTGACCGTGCCGCGCTTCTTACTCAACACACACACACCTTGACACACACACATTATATGTTTTAATGTTTGACGCTGCACTTGAGCAGCGATGCGTGAGGAACGGTTTAATTTTCGTGGGGGAAATAGCTACAAGTGACGATATATTCAATCAGGGTGAGCTAATTAGCCAAGGTTATAAAAAAGATTTCACGCCATTTCCACATCTAGGGGATAGACAGAGGTCTATGCAATTGAGTCCTTTCGATCCACCTTTCACCGAAGCTTCTTTGTGAAAACGCGACAGTTAGTGAGCCCTTCGCCGTCCTTATTTCCAACGATATATATCGTACATAAGTTTTGAAAATACCTGCCTCGTTGGAATTGAACTTGATCTAATTCCGATCACCCAACCACTAGGCTATCGTGACTTTTGAAGACAAAGCAAAGGTTTATCATTCCAAGAGTGTCATAACCCATTAAGTCACCCTCGGTTAACGGCTATATATTTTAACGTACGTACGGTCAGATTAATTTGGTCTGATATTTTAGAGATGGTTATCCAGCCATCTTTCGGTGGCCATAACGATATTCATGGCTATTTCCTTAATCGCCTCTTACGACACCCACGGGAAGAAAGGGAGTGGCAAAAATCTTACACCGTTACCACACGGTTGACGAACATATAAATGAATAATGATGACAAACTTATAAATGAGATGCATCGAGTATGTACAAAGGTTATTTAATTAAATGGCCTACTGCATTTACATATCAAACAACTCCAAAGTAAATAAATTAAATAAATAAAACGACACACCGGTTTTCAAGGTCAGGCCATCTATGAGGTCTCGGGTTCGATTCCCGGTCGGGTCAATGTAGAAAACACTTTTTTTACATTTTCTCGGGTCTAGGTGTTTGTGGTACCTTCTTTGTTTCTGATTGCATATTACAAGTATTTGAGCAGCTTACTTTGGAATCAGAGCAATGAATGTGGTGTTGTCTCTGTCTATGTATGTATTTATTTATTTATTTATTTATAAATATACATCCACTTGCAAACATAAAGAAACAAAATTGCAACAAACATAAGAAATCAGCTTATGTAATGAATAGATCTCTCCTGACCGATTCGTTGTAATGAATATGCTATAAGATATAAAGAAAGGTCATATACTAAGGAAAATCTAAACGCAAAAAATTTTGTCATTTGCAATATGAAGAGAATTTAAAAGCATTGCACACCAAAAAACACCAATTAAATATAATGGTACTGAAAAAAAAAGGAAAGCGATTTCTTTCAGCCAACCAGAATGATTTCTTTCGAGTGGGATACAAAGTTTTAAACCCAGGCCTCGTTATTTAGTAATCTAGTATGCTATGAATCCACTTACACTATAGACATAAGCACAAACTTGAGGCTTCGAAAGTCGCTGTAACATATGTACAATGTTATATATTATAAATAATGTCTTCGGTATGTACCCTTGCTTATGAGTCAGCCAATAAATGGTGATTGTACTGGTTAACGCGTTTTGATTACGGCTCCAGAATCCTTCAAATAGTGAAGGATATCACAGTCGCACCGGTTATATACCTTACCCGACTGAGCCCACATGAGATATAGAATGTTTTTATGTGAGTATTATTGAATTAATAAATATCTTCACGCCATTCCCAATACTGGTGTAGACGGAGATCTACACAATTAACTCCTTTCGACCCACCTTTCACCGAAGACATTATTGCTAGAACGTGACAAGTGATGAGCCTGTAGCCGTCTAAGTTCAAGCCAACGATATAAATCGCATATAAGTTTTTAATAAACCCATGGGTAAGAACCTACCATCTGCGAATCGAACTTGGGTCTCTTGACTCTAATTCCATTCACTCAACCACTCGGCTATCTTGACTTTTAAACGTTTCTATAAATACAAACACACAAATGCCAAATTTCCCATCATTATAAACGCATTACTCGACCGAAACGAGTAAGAAAGTGGCCAAAACATTTAGACAGCAATCCATCAGAGCTTTCCTCATGGACCATTCTGTCTCATAGTGAAAACCATAGTGGAGATGCGATCTCTTCGTAAAATGTGCGGCGTTACCTTGGCCGACAGAAAGAAAAACGAAGAGATTCGCAATATGGTAGGTTTGAAAGATGACCTTATCACTAAAATTGATAAGGGCGTGCTTCGATGGTTTGGGCATGTTGAACGAATGAGTGAAGACCGAATGGTGAAGAAAATATAAAGCGCGAAAGTTAATATTAAAACGGGTCGAGGCAGGCCGAGATTAACTTTCGAAGATCATGTGAGCAAATTGTTCAAAGAGGGGACGGTCAAGAGTACTCGGATATAGACGTGCATATGTAAATATCGTGCCACTTCGCGATCTGTTCTCTCTGGCTATCCCGTCAGGGACTGTGCGTGAAAGTAAATAAATAAATATTAAAAACCGTTCAGTAGTCTATTTGTTTAACGCCTACAAATAGACAAACGCAAGAGGGGACTTGTTTTATAATATAGTGATAACAAATCATATTTCGCAAGCAACATGACGTATTATTGACTGTTTTGATACACAGACAGGGACACATCATATACCTTCAATGCTCTGATTTCAAAGTAAACAGCTTAAACACTTGTATCATAGAATAAGGAACAATAAAGGTAACGCAAACACAAATTAATAAATGTTACAATTGGCGGGCTATCACTAATAACACAAAAAAGGCACAACGACAATGTATTAGAAAGAAGGAACCGGCTTCCTCGAAAGTATGCTACAATACATTGCCCTTTTTAAACGAGCAATCTTCACGCCATTCGTAAAACTGGGGTGGACAGAGATCGCGACAATTAAGTCCTTTCGAGACCACCGAAGACATTTTTGGGACAACATGTCAGGTAGAGAACTTGTCGCCGTCTTTATGTACAAGTCAACGATATATCGTACATAAGTTTTGAAAAAACCAATAGGAATTCCAGCCTTGGGGATCGAACTTGGGTCTCTTGCCTCGAATCCCGATCACCCAACCACTCATCTACCGCCACTTCTTTAACAAACGGCAACATATCATCAAACACTATATAATAACATGGTGAATGTAGCCCGGCGCCTGCGCAGCGGCTGCGATGACGTAACCGCGCTTTCACTTTATACACTCTAGACTAAGACACTTACTGATCTTACGAAATCCGATTCAGATACGCGAGCAAGAGAGTTTGTTCCCAGCGGATATGGGTACTTACTTTACATTGTTACGTACATACATAGATAGGGACAACATCACATACATTGCCCTGAGTAAGCAGATTAAGCACGCGTGTTATGGAATCAGAAACAACGATAGCTGAGTGGAATTTCCGACCACCCGATCGGATTTCGAGTCAAGGGACCCGAGTTCGATTCCCAGGTGGCAGGCTCGTACCAATGGATTTTTCAAAAACTTATGTACGAATTATATCGTTGGCTTGGACATAAAGACGGCGACGGGTTCACCAACTGTTGTCCCGAAAATATCTTCTGTGGAAGGTAGGTCAAAGGGACTTAATTGTCTAGACTAGACCTCTATCTACCCCTGTATTGGGAATTGCGTGAAGAACAAAGATGCCAGTTTAGGTAAAAAATTTAGAATAGCTCTCCTAAAATTTTTCACAGAGCCAAGAGTCCACTGCTGAACATGGGTTCAGCAATGGACTCTTGATGGGCTGTAACGAAGAAGAAAACAGGTTCGGGCCCGCCATTTTGACTAGTGACATAAACCACTCCAGACACTAACGCTGCGGCTTAGTTAAATGGTCTCCATTCAACTAAGCCGCAGTTAACAGAAACTAAAAAAAAACTAAAATAATTTCAATAATTTTAAAAATTAAATAATTTCAATCACGGTACTCAAGAACTGTACACTCAGTTCCCACGGGACCAAGGGTATTCACAGGAAATCACGTGATCAGAAAAACTTCGCAAATAAATCATGAACAAAATTAACATATAAAGTGACAAAAAATTAAATTATACGAAACAAAAATTACATATTATTTGACTTTGAACTGCTCGAAGAGGGAAGAGTCAATAGCACTCAGCCCCGTAAACCTGCGTGTATTAAGAAAATAACGAATTTGATTTAAACGAAAAAATATATGGATAGAAGGAAAGGGACAATTGACGATCTGTTGCTTCTTGGCTATCCTCTCAGCGATGATGCGAAAAGATATGTCCTATATTGTAAAACGAAAAAATAAAATTTTTACGCAATTCCTAATACAGGGGTAGACAGAGGTCTAGTCTAGGCAATTAAGTCCCTGCGACCCACCTTCCACCGAAGATATTTTCGGGACAACATACAGGTGGTGAACCCGTTGCCGTCTTTATGTCCAACGCAATGATATAATTCGTACATAGGTTTTTGAAACCATTGGTACGAGCCTTCACCTGCGGATCGAGCTCGGGTCTCTTGACTCGAAATTCCGACCACCCAACCACTCGGCTATCATGACTTATATATATAGTGATAATATTAAAAATATAATTACATAAACAGTTGCAAAACATTAGCGAGATCTATTGCTTCGTCAGCTAAACGGCTTCCGACTTTGCATATTACATGACCAGAGAAAAATGCTCGTTCGGCTCTAACGCTTGCAGGAACCAACGTTATTAAGCCGTTACAGACGAAGCGCAGGCTCAAAGTATTTAATTTCCTTCCTCATCATGTCGCGGACTGAGTAGATGCTTATGAATTGCTTCGTTTTAATACCCTTATTCAATATGGTAATTTTGAAAGATGACCTTATCACTAAAATGGATAAAGGTCTGCTTCGATGGTTTGGGCATGTTGAGCGAATGAGTGAAGATAGAATGAGGTATAAAATATATAGCGTGAAAGTAACGTTAAATGGGGTCGATGTAGGCCAAGCTTTCAAAGACCATGTAATAATTGCTCGAAAACGGCAGGTTCTAGATGTACTCAGATACCCAGACATTCGTTATTGTGTAATAATAATAATTCAATCCTATTCCCATCCAATTTTCGACAGTGATAAAAAAGTAATTGCAATTAGTACTTTTTCGGGAGAAGTTTGCCAACAAGCAAATACTAGATGCCCATATACTGTAGCAATAACAAAGATACTACAGGTGCATAGCTTGTAAGAAAGGGCAAAGAGAAGAAAGAATGAAGGGCGACATAAATGTCGCTCTCAAGTTACAGAACTCCCCTAACTAAGTAGCAAAATTACAGTGGCCATATTCAGCGAGGCAGTAGCCCTGCCTTGTTCAAGCTCTATACTGCAGCAAAAACTGCCACTATGCTCAACGACATAATGTAGAAGTCTACTGCATGATTGCCATGCTTGGATAGAGGATTGGCAATTGCAGTACTAGATAACACACCTAAGATGCTGCTGCCCCTCACCAACTGATTTTTTTCGAGAAGGTTATCCCACTATCTGGCTCTCATTCGCAGTCCTCACATACAACATCCACGAAAAGAAAGGGGGTGGTAACTTCTTACGCAGATACCACATGACAGGATAATCTACCACTTAGATATTTTTTGGCGGAATGAATCGAAAGCAACAATAAAATATTACTAAATGCACAGTGACATAGATGCATATTAATTTTGTTGCTTTTCTAGCACAATTCATTATGTATACTTTGAAAAATATTCATATTAAAAACATTATTTTATAAAGCATTTAATTAATTACCTTATAAATTATAGCAATATTTAAAAAAAATATATAAATATAAATATCTTCACGCAATTCCCAATGTAAGTGTAGACAGAGGTCTAGTCTAGACAATTAATTCCCTTTGACCCACCTTCCACAGAAGATATTTTCGGGACAATGTGACAGGTGGTGAGCCTGTCGCATCCTAAATGTCCAAGCCAACAACATAATTCATACATAAGTTTTTGAAAAAATCTATTGGTACGAGCCTGCCACCTGGGCATTGAACTCGGGTCTCTGGGCTCGAAATTCCGACCACTTCCCTTGGCTATTGATTGTCTAGACTAGACCTCTGTCTACCCCTGTATTGGGAATCGCGTGAAGATATTTACTTATTTATTTATTTATTTAGTACTTTAAATTTTTCTAGTAAATGATTACATTTGTAATATTAATATGATAAAATATTTTACAAATCATGTTATGATATATCTTTTTATTTATTTTAAAAAGTCACAATAGCTGTGTGGTTGAGTGGTTGGAATTTAAGACAAGAGACCAGAGTTCAATCCCCAGGTGGCAGGCGCATACCAATGGGTTTTTTCAAAAACTTATGTATGTATAATATCATTGGCCTGTCACATTGTGCCGAAAATGTCATTGGTGAAAGGTGGGTCAAAGGGACTTAATTGTTAAGACTAGACCTCTGTCTTCCCCTGCATTGGGAATTGCCTGAAGATATTTATTTATATATCTTTTTAAATTAAATTGTGATATGCATTACATATTTCCATGAATGGTTATATAGATGTGAGATTAGAATAGCTGAATTTCAGCTATGGAACAGGAGCTAGAATAGAAGCTAGCAGTTCAGAATTCAGAAGCAATCCTGTGCATGTGACAGATGTTACATGGCATCAAAATATTTTTACCTAAACACACATCACATAAAATTGCTATAAAAAATTAAGTTGCATCAGTATGGGGATAAAACTAGGGTCATATATACAACACTCATGTGTGTATTATAGTATAGTGACCCCAGCAAGCACCTTGACCTAAAGTTCATCCTCATGGCTTGAACTTTATTACAAGTTTACTAAACAGGTAACGATATCAGCAAAGATATAAAAAAAATATGAAAACTCAATTTTGCATGTAAATCGGAACAATATTTTAATTTAGATAAGTCATCAATTTAATAATAAAATTTCCTACATGGCTTACATGCTTTAATCATCAATAAAAATGTATCAACAATTTTGTAGTCACAATTGTTAAATATTCTAAACTGGTTGCATACATAATGTTGTAAAAATAGTGAGGAATAAAAGTCATAAATGGTTCTTTCATAAAATTTCCAGTGTAAAATTAAAATAGAACAAAGAAAATTATGTTTATATTCACAGTACTTATTAATTAAAACCAATAAAGTATTAATTCCCATTTAATTAATAAATTAAATTCATTGTATTCCTTCATATCATATATAAACTAAACAAGCAATAACATTGAATCCAAGAAAGTCATGAAATGTATTTACTGTAATATGAAATAAATATCACAATAAAGTACCATTTTCATCTTTAGGATCTGGATTAAAACTTAAACATGGTTCATGGTCAAGTTGCACGCACTCTAAAGGCAATAAGCACCAATGTCAAGCACAAATCATAAATTATAAATGTGAATGACCTTCCTATCGCAATATTCTCTCATTTTACCAATACAAGAGTATTAATTCAATTCACAACTCTGAAAGATAATCTAAACTGATGCTGTCAAAGATTAAGTATGCATGAATGGAAAATAATCCATTGTTATTTCTTGATATGTTTGTAATTGATAATAAACGCGTAAAAAAGTTATAAAATAAAAATATGTAACATCATGTTATCAAACAATAATGCAAACATCAAATACATTGTTTCAGAAACTGCGACACAAGACTTTGGATAGTGTCCAATTAGAAAACAATGAAAACCAAAATCCACTTACCCGATGTCAGCTGAGAATTTCTCCGTACTGCTAACCTTCCCACCGATATGAAGCTAAGTCTTACGCTGGTCATTGTTGATTATTTATCTTTGTAATACACAAAACACATCAGCCCGCAATCCAAATCGACAGTGGAGATACAAGAGCGAAATGCAAATGCAACTAACAAGTCGCGTGTAATTCGTATTTAGCAATTTTTGTTGTATTTGTTTGTCAGTGAGAGGTCTATCCTATCATGACGCAACACTTTTAGTCAACATCAACACCGAGTGTTCTAATTTTTAACACACTTTAATATACTACACGGACACGGCAATTGCACTTTTCTTTTGATTTGTATTTATTTTATAAAAAAAAATAATTTATTTTGGAGATAACTGAGCGGCCATACTGATGTTCACAGCTGATTTTGATGTGAAGAAAATTGGAATTTTCTTGATTACCACGTTGTTTTAGCAGTGTCGCCATCTACATTCAAGTCACAATTTTAGTGTTTTTTTTTTTCATAAGCTGGTCATAAAAATAAGTTTACCTTATTTCATTAATGATTAATGAGGAAAAATAATGACGAAATGTTAATTCATTTTCTTAAAATTTCAAATTTCTGTGATAAAGAAAATAATTTGATTACGTCCATCGCTATTCTCATCTGCTGCTAACAAGTCTAGGAGGCGCTAGTGTCTACCAGATTTATGATGGCGTACTATTATACCTTTCATTCGATCGCGCACTGTATTCAAGCGCTTTGGATGCGATTTAACAATGTGGGATGAAACAAGTGTATATATACCAAACTATAGCTTTTTAAACGTAACTCCACAACACAAAATTTTACAACATAACTAACGATTTAACGGATACACAACTTGGCGTAAATATACTTAATGAACTGTTTAACAAATTTGGATTAGAAATATCTTCCTCGAAAAGAAAGGTATGTATCTTTAAAAATGGAAGAACAAGAGAGCCAATGAACATAATAGTTAATAAAAGAAATCTGGAGATAGTCGGAAATATTAAACATTTGGGGTTATGGCTATGGATAGATCACTTAAATGGGCCCTACATATTAAGGTAATAAAAGAAAAAGCTCTGAAATTTACAAATATTAACAGATTAACAGATTGGGGAGTACATCCAGAAAATTTAAGACGATTATATATAGCTATTGTACGTAGTAGATTAGATTTGCTGGTTTTTTATTTGATAATAGTTGTAAGACACAACTTTCAAAACTGGATATAATTGAAAATAAAAGCATACGTATAATAGGCAGATTTATTAAAAGTACTTCGATCCGCATAATACAATCGGTAATGTTATTGCAACCCTTATTTATAAGCAGAAGGTATTTAGCAGGAAAATTTTGGTTAAAGTGTAGGTCAATCAATGATAATGATGTTATAAATCCTTTATATAAACTCAATGAATTTAAAGAACAGTTTTATTGGAGACGCAGGAAAAGCCTATTACTAGTTACAGTTCATAATATACTTAAAGGTGAAAATATATTTACGAGTGATAAATTAGATATATTTTCACTCAAAACCTGGGTCAGCAAGTTGGATATATCAGAGTCCATAAACCCTCAATTAAAAATTATGGATAAGCCTTAACATAAATTCAAACCATTACTTTTAAAAATGTTTGTTAATAAACATTTTACAGAAAAAGATACCAATTACTATAAAATATACACAGATGGCTCAAAAGACAAAGTGGAGTGGGGGCCGAATTTTTGGACTCGCAAAGTATTGAAAATCTTAAATTTCATTTTAAATACAGACATTACGATTATTCATGCCGATCTTATTGCAATCACAGAGGCTTTATCCTATATCAAATCACTTAATTATGATAAATTAGTTATTTTATCTGATTCTCGGAGTGCACTCCAACATTTAATTCGATACGCCGCGAAATAATGAAGTACTCATTATTTCGCGGCTTCCCTTTAGCATTTGATATCTTAAAAACTATTTTAGCTTTAAGAGCAAACCACAAAAAGATAATCTTGCAATGAATACCTTCTCATATTGGATTAGAAGGTAATGGGGTAGTTGATGTTCTTGCTGAAGAAGTCTAGTTAGTGACGGTGAGAACTTCAACGGTAAGCTCTATTTTTGCGAAAAGGTTTGGTTTAAGAATCGAAATAACTGTATAGAGAAGTGGACTGAATACTTTGACGAGAGATCACTGTCTAAAGGCATTTGATACAAGATTATTCAGCTCATCTCTCCCGATTTCTTTAGTTTGGGGCAAGTAACATGAAAAGAACGGAAATAGTTACGGCTTTAAGGCTTCGATCCGATCATTTGCCATTAAACAATTTTTCATTTAAAATGAGGAAAATTAATTCGCTAAATTTTAACACATGTGCAGTGAAAGAAGATGTAGTGCACATTATAATGGAATGTGAACGGGAAGAAAAATAATGTTGGATTTTATAAAAGTATATTGGCTTTTCCACTGTCGGAAATGGGCCAATAAATTATAAATTAGTTATTTTATTTATGGAAAGTAGATATTTTTTTCAATAAGAGTATTTGTTTTGGTATGTATGTTGTGATTTTTAACCACGGGGGTGACGTGATCATTTTGATCAAACCCCCTTAAAATAAAGAAGTACTTGAAAGGCGTTGAACGCTATGGTTTTGACTTTTATGAGATCATCACTCTTCTAAAAAGATAACCCGGAATGACCGAATTTCTAACAATTTATTCAATATGAAATGATTGGTGTCGGGTAAGATTGATTATTTAAATAGATCATAAGCCAATATACGCTATGTATATATATTTATAAGGTTGAGATGTTTTTGTTCTTGAGAAAATTTACATAAAAAATCTTTTTCTTCATTTCTTTTTCACAAGATGGCATAAATATTTGAATTACTTTGACTTGATCACCATTACTTCTATTGATACAGTGATAACTGTGAATATAAATGAGTGATACGATATTAATAATTGTACTGATTACTTTTAACAAGTGTTTATCAAACAGAACTTATCAATAAATCAAATCGATTGTGTCAATCACACACTTAGTAGATATCTGTGGCAAGTTTCAAATGTTTTGATATTTATAGATAATCTTGGACAAGTACTTTATTTGCCTTCTTTGACCAATGTCTATGATCTATGTTCTATGATCAATCAAAACTGTCCAAAATGGCTGAGACAGAGACCGATAATAACAGTATCGTTAGATCTGAGAAAATTAATAAAGGAACAGAGCCAAACAATGGACCCCGGCGAGTTACTATATACAAAACTGAAACTGGATTCGGTTTTAATGTGCGCGGGCAAGTTTCGGAAGGTGGGCAGTTGCGGTCCATCAACGGTGAATTATATGCGCCCCTCCAGCACGTCAGTGCTGTGCTGGAGCAAGGAGCAGCAGAGCAGGCTGGTATAAGGAAGGGAGACAGAATCCTCGAAGTGTAAGTATTATTTATACATACAGTGTTTTATGTAACATGTATCCACCTACGTGGTGTAAGTGATGGCATTTTCCAGTGATATCGGACAGTGCATAAATTTTGTATTGGTAACAAATATACATAGTAGAGTTATAATTGAATTCAGTTTCATAATTTGTGTCGTCTAACTATTTGCTGAGTTATACATGTCTAGTATGAACTTGAAGTGATGAATAAATATTATGAATATATGAATATATGATAAATATAAGAATAAATGTTCATGGCATCACTCTAATGTTTTTTCTGAACATACTGCTTTCTATTTTTACCCCATTGCATATACACTTTATAGGAATTTATTATCGTTTTAACTTAAAATTGCTTCATTTTTAAGTTGCTATCACAAAGTAAAACCTTTTCATGCAGTATACTCTTATTTATATTGAAGTGAATTATCGAGTGAATTATTTAATAAACCAACTCCTTTCTACCTGTGGGTGTCTAAGATAAAAAGGCATGAAAATACCAATTGCTAGATTTTTAAGTAATCATCTCTAAAAATTTCAGACTTAAATTAGTATGACATAGAACTATATCCCAAACTTTTTACATTGTATAAGTTCATGGTTTTACCATAAACAGTAAGGTTTAACCGATTTTAGTCATGTAAGCATTTCAGAAACCAATTTTTTAACAAATTTCTGACATCAGCCAACTCATTTGTTCATGAAATGTCCTCAAAATCATACCAACCTTCATTTCTGTTTCCTTTAAGGAAAATCGATTAAATGGTTTAGAAAATGTAAGGTAATAAACAGACACAGATGAAAAGCCACGGTACTATTCATATGTGTACATTTCAAGAAACAGGAATTAGTGATAAATGTATTATAGTCTCAATAGCCAAGTGGTTGGGTGGTCAGAATTTCAAGTTCAGAGACCTGAGTTTGATCCCCAGGTGGCAGGCTCGTACCAATGGGTTTTTCGAAAAACTTATGTACGAATTATATTGTTGGCTTGGATGTAAAGACAGCAATGGGTTTACCACCTGTCAAGTTGTCCCAAAATATCTTTGGTAGAAGGTGGGTTGAAGGGAGTTAATTGTCTCGACTAGACCTCTGTCTGCCTCTGTATTGGGAATTGCGTGAAGATATTATTTATTTATTATGTAATTAATGTATTACTAATATTTTGATTCATTACACAAGGAACAGAATCATTATAAAATCCTATTTACCTTTGTTTGACTAACATCATTTCTTTTTGATGCAATTTTAATACAGTATTGTTTTGAATGTATACCCATACTGGGGTAGTTAGAGGTCTAGAGAAATTCACCCACTTTATTGTGGAACAATGTCATATATGGTGAGCCTGTTAAAAACTTAATATGTCCTGATACAGTTTGTATGTTAGTTTTGTAAAACTCATTGGTATAAGCTTCTGCCTACGGATCAAACTTGAGTCACCTGATTCAAATTAAGATCACCATTTCTCCAATTTCCTCTTGGCAATTTTGGAAGTATATGGTAGAAACTTGCCACATTCATTTTAATAATATGCTAAAAACTTGATGACTTCAAATTATATTGTTGTTGTTAATTGTAAAAATATAATTTCTGATAATATATTTAACATATGATATCATACCCAAATTTTATATCCAATGCATAGGGAATCGGACAAAAAAATATGTTATATATATTGTTTGGATATTTCTATAATAGGTCTATATAATTGGTCTATATTGGATACTTCTATAAAATGACAATTTTATTATGATTTTTTTAATAATCGGTGACAGGCTCTCCACCTATCTCAAATTACCACTATCTACAGAGAAAATTGAGTCAAGTGAGTGAAGTGAGCAAGTCGTTGATGAATTAGATTATTGTAGAACTTTGACTAACTATTAGGAAATGTGTAAAGACACTTATTTTATAAGTGAATGTATAAAAGTTGCTACAATAACCTTCAATATATTATTATTTCTATCATTTATATGTGTGCACAAAATGCACATGCAATTGTTGCAGTTTGTATGGTTTCTATTAAGCCCTGACATCAATCAATAGCTTGCAATTTATTCATGTACCTTTTATTGATTGTACAACATATCTGTTGTGTATAGTAAAGTGTAGTTACAGTGTAATGAATTATGGCTTTGTGGTTACGGCTTAAGTTTGTTTCTTTTTGTAGGTGTAGTTAATGGGTACTATGGGAAAACATTGAAAAAGCTATATATATATATATATATATATATATATATATATATATATATATATATATATATATATATATATATATATATATATTTATTATGATGTCACATGATGTAGGCGCATCACATATATGTGATGTCCCTAGCTTCATATTTATTAAGTTGCGGGCTGAAACTAGTATGATAATTATTGTTGAAATAGTTAGTTTTACAATCTATAATCCAGTAAAAACAAACTCATAACTCCCTACTAGTTTTATTATTTCCAGTGGTTATGTTCACAAAGAGATAATGATTTGTTTGACCTGCAACCTTCACATGATAACCATTTGGATTAGCACCATTTATCCTGTTTTCAGTTAGGTTGGAAGCAAAGTTTGCCTATTTCTGTATGTCAATTGTAGTCATGATAGTTGAGTAGTTTGGTGATCTAAATTCGCCCCAAGTGTTAGGCTCGTACTGATAAGTGATTTCATAACTTATGTATGATTGTTGGCTTGGACATAAAGATGGGGCAAAAGACTCACTGCCTGTCTCGTTGCTCCCAAAAATATGTCTTCAGTGATTGGTGTGTCGAAGGGACTTAATTGTCTTGCTTTTTGTCTGGACCTTTGTCTGCCCCAGTAATGGCAATAGTATGAAGATGTGTTTTTTTATCCACTATGTGTCACATTGCTCCCAAATAATCTCAGCTGAAAATTGTACATCTCTGCCTAATCCAGTATTGTGCACTTAATGGGGTAATAAATTAAAATTACTGTGTGGTTGCGGCGTAAGAGTATAACATCTCTTTCTTCCCGTGGGTGTCGTAAGAGGTGTCTAAGAGAAAAACCATGATAATGCGAGTGCCTTTCGATGGCAGAATAACAATATCGAAAAATACCACTAAAATTCAGCAGATCGGTGATGCCCACCAGCTTCTAAGATGCAAGGTGTCTGGTACAGCGATCGCCGAACCTCGTACCAAGCGTGGTGATTATTCAAGATTTCGACCCACATGTCACCAGGCAGAGTGACCTTGTTTCGGGACAACGTAACAGATGGTGAGCTTGTCGTCGTCTTTATGTTCAAGCCAACGATATAAATTGTACATAAATTTTTAAAAAAAAGTATCGGTAGGAGCCTACCTCTTGGGGATAGAACTCGAGTCTCTAGACTACAATTCCGATAAAGAACCACTAGGCTACAGTGTATACTGTGGGTACATTGTATAATCTTACTGCATGCTTAAAAGTCTGCCATGTCTATATTTAGAGTGGTCTTATTAGATTGTACGTACTGTATATATACAGTACTGTATATAAAACACTCTCATTAACTATATTCAAACTAATTGTAGTCACGATAGCCGAGTGGTTGGGTGGTCGGAATTTCGAGACGAGAGACCCGAGATCGATCCCAAGGTAGAAAGCTCGTACCAATGGGTTTTTCAAAAAAACTTATGTACGAATTATATATTCGTTGGCTTGGACGTAAAGACGGCGACAAGTTCACCAGCTGCCACGTTGTCCCGAAAATATCTTCGGTGGAAGGTGGGTCGACGGGACTTAGACTAGACCTCTGTCTACCCCTGTGTTGGGGATTGTGAAGATATTTATTTACAAACTAATTGTGCCGTGCGTATTTTCTCACGTATCTCTTGTGTGCAGACATTAGTTTTTCTTTTGTGTCAGGCATTTGACACAAATTGTGTATCGTTTTTTTGAATTTAATTTAACCGTTGTGAAATAGATGACCCCGGTAGTCTAGTTTGTTGTGACGTTGCCTTCGAAGCTAAGGGTTGTAGGTTCGATTTCCGCTGGTTAATGTTTCATGGATCGCTCGGGTCATAGATGTTTATATAATATACAGTATACTTAGATGTATATCATTTATTTATTTCAGTATACTGTATTTTGACGTGGACCCTAAGACGGCTGTAGGCTCACTGTCCATTACATTATACAGACCTGTGCCTACCCCAGTATGGGAAAATTACGTAAAAATAAAAAAAAACCCTTTTTTTTAAAGCTAATTAACATTAACATACAACACTATGATAACCTTAGTGTGCAAATGTATGCATCGTGCAACAAGCTAAAAACATTGCATAATCCTGTCAAGATCGGGTTGACTGTTCTCGCAGACCCTTGCCCCAATTAATCCTGTTAACATGTACTAATTAACGTATGTAATTAGGCCCGTAAATAAACACACCATTGACATATTTAATTTGTTATCATAACACAAGAAATTTGAAACTTCCGTTCCTGTCACGGCATTCGTTACTTAAATTTTGCCTCACATTCGTATGATTGTAACTAAGGTTACTGAATTTATATATCTATTACTATACTATATATTTACTATATTATACAATTAATTACTTCTAAATATGAATCCGTGGTTTGTTATTCTTAGTGATGGTGTAATAAAATTATATACAATTTGCACAAAGATGGTGAGAATGTACCTCACTTTTATATACCTACCCCTGTATATACCTCATTGAATGTTTAAGGTAATAGCGCCATCTCTAGCATGAAGGCGTGAAGATGAATAATTCCTTCGCGCAAGAACTACCTACTAGGTCAATGAATATAAAATGATAATTTAAAAAAAAGGTACCCTCTTAGCGATATAAAACTGTTCATAAATATAGTTTCAGGTATCATAAAAATAAAATAAATAATGTCTTTTGTATAAGTTATCCAGGGTCACTGGCAATTTAGAGCCAATACACTCATTTACACTGTTCACTCTGCCTTTATCTTTGGAGTGACTATTTCTTTCAAGTTTACTGTCTTTTACATTCGATAAACATATTTAAATGTTGAGAATGATACATTTTGTCATTTCCTTTTCCTATAAATAAAATAAAGATCAAAATAATCTTAAACCAGTTTCATTGTAACTTGAATACACATATATTTCCTTATTTATCGGATTATCTTTTTATAAAGTTTATTCTTTTCGTTTTAACCTCGAAGTTTATTTTGAATTTGATAGTAAAAAATTATGAAACATCAAATTAAAACGCTTCCTATGTAGTTATACGTCATTTGCTTGTGGAGTCTTTGTTTCAATTTTGTAGTTTTAATATTGTCATTTAAACCACTCGCCTACTTGGTGGCCGTAGTTAAAGGTTGCATTGCATAGGTGTTTATTTTGTTGTCTATAAATGGATTTTTTTTTAAATTTTATTTATAGAAAGAGCTTCGCCGTTTAGTTACTACGTTAGGTTGTACCACTCTCGTTTTTCCTGTGAGTGGCGTAAGAGGCGATTGACAAACCTTGGAAATGTAATGTAAATGTTTGTATGTAAGTACTTACATAGGGACCACATCACGTATGTTGCTCCGATCCCAAGATGCTAAAGCACTTGTGGTACAGGAATCGGAAACTACGATGGCGCCACAAACTCCCAGACCCGATAAAATGTGAAAAAAGTGGTTTTTCTACATTGACCCGACCGGGAATCGAACCCGCGACCTCAAGATGGTGACACCATGAAAACCGGTGTTTACGCTACTAGTCCACGGAGGTCGTCAAATTCAATCAGTCAAGTCAATTTATGTAAATGGAGCTTAATAAAAATTTTAAAATCGACACATTAATTTGGTCTAACGCGCCCACATTCACGCGCAGCCCGCATTCTCTGTCAACGTCGCAATATCATTGCTATACCAATGCAATTATTGTCATAACCAACATCTTTATTGTATTTAACGTCTCATTCGTATTTCGAACGTCTGTCTCATACATAATCCGGTCCGGACCGTTATTTTAAATACCGAACTACACTACAACGTAACTCGTAAAGTAGCTTTTCAAAGACAGATGTTTTAGTATGTGAATGTCTTTTTAAGATTGTGTTTCTCTTATCTGTGTGGAAGCTCGTGTCAATGATTGACAAAGTGAAGTGGTGGTCGGTTGGTTGGCTGAGATGGCAGTGCGGCGGGGAGGCGCTGGTGACTTCCGTTACCGTTTCTACCACTGCCCGTACACCGGTTTCGAAATATACGATCTGGAAACGCCCGGGCGTGTCGTAGCGAATGCGAATTCCGGGTAACATGTCCTTTGTTTGGATGTAACATTTAAAATTTTATAATAAAAAATAAAAATGCATTTCAAATGCATTCGGGACAACGTGACAGGGGGGTGAGTCCGTCGCCGTCTTTATGTCCAAGCCAACGATATTATTCGTACATAAGTTTTTGAAAAACCAATTGGTACGAGCCTGCCAACTGGGGATCGAACTCGGGTCTCTTGACTCGAAATTCCGACCACCCTCCCACTCAGCTATCGTGACTTTTTTTTTTATGATTCAAGATTATTCATTTATAAATCTATGTACACACAAAATGTTTTTATAAAAATGAAACAAAGAGTTTGCACAAGGGTACAGCTTATTCCAAAAACTTAAATATCTTCCAGCAGACCCACATAGGAAAAACTTATATAATAGGCAAACTTAGTGCGTACACATAATATACACATATAAATATACATATACATATACACATACATACATACATACATAAACTCACATATAAATATAAAGCATATATATGAATACATAATTCATTAAATATTAAAATAATGCCAAATAGTACTCTTTGACGCGTTTCTTGAAGGTCAGAAGAGTTCCAGAATCTCTTATGTTAGGTGGCAGTGAATTCCACAATCTGACTGCATGGACAGCAAAGGAATATGTATAAAAATTAGAGTTATGGACAGCATAGTGGAGGAGAGTTCTAATATGGGATCTGCATGGAGAATCTGGAGAATGAACGAAGGAAAAAAGGTCCATTAGGTCGATTATTGTATATAGTTTATATATATCTGTACAATGAGTTAATCTCATCTATACAATGGGCTAATAACTTTAACTCCTATAATGACCATGCCTATGCTATTTGTTTTGTTTATTTCATTTTTTTAACAGTTCTATAAGGGTATAAAGAGACTGGTACACCCGAAACGGACTAAATAAATAAAGAGAAAAGTAACCATTATGATTATAATAAAGGAAATCATTATTTTTATTGTATATTTTGACAACACAATATCAAATTGATAAGTGAATTGAGCAAATGTCGGCCGGACGCGTTCAGTTTGAAGGTCGACATAATAACCTATTGTGTAGTTTGCATCGAGAGTAAGGTACAGGCGTCTACAGAAATTATCTGCTTATAGTGTTTTATCTTCATGCATATACTCCTTTCGACGTACCTATCAACGAAACCTATTTAGGTCATATATGACAGTATAACATGACATGTTGTCCTAAATCAAGTCACGATAGCCGTGTGGTTGGGAGAGCGCAATTCGAATCACAATACCCGAGTTCGATCCCCAAGGCTCGAACTCAGGCAACCCAAGACCCGTATTAATGGGTTTTTCAAAACTTATGTACCATTCCTATTGTTGGCTTTGACATCAAGATGGCAACGGTCTCACCACTTGTCACGTTGTCCCGAAAATATCTTCGGTGGAAGGTGGGTCGAAGGGACTTAATTGTCTAGATATGCTATACAATTAAGTCCCTTCGACTTAGCCTTATTTAGCATATTTACAGAGATAAATATTCATATATACATATAAACATCCGTGACACAACTGCAAACGTTCATATACATCACACGAATGTTTGATCCTAACGGAAAACGTACCCGTGACCTTTAGCATCGAATTCGTGTCATCAATTGCCGCGCCAATTGACGCTAACATAAAACACTAACGAATACTAACCGTCTGCTCACCGCAACTCTATTGATTATAATTTATACATGATCGATTTAAACTACAACTGATACAGACTCTATAATAATTTATTGTACGCATGTTGCCGGACAAAGATGAATCATAAACGTTTGTATGAACAATTATCCCCCCAGGACAAACTCTGAAATGCGTGTAGATAGAGAAAGGAGCAGCTTCTGCTGCTGCATGTATGTGCTGGCTCCATCGATGCCGGATCATGGTCTTAAAGCTTATCTTAAAAAAAATCGATAATAAATCTATATAGGAACAATTATGTATTTCTTTTGCATAATCCCGCCCGTGTCAGTTGAAATTTTAACTTTTTTCTGTTTAATTTAATAGGAACAATTAATCAAACATACTTTGAAACATAAATACGATAGATAGGGACAACATCACATACATTGCTCTGACTTTTCTGATTTCATAGTAGCTATAGCACTTGTGTTATAAAAAAATCTCTTTGTGCCATTCCCAATGTCCCCTTCATTGGGGTCAGTTGACAGAGGTCTAGTCTAGGAAATTAAATCCCATTTTTTACCCACCTGAAGGTGGATCGAAACGATTTAATTGTCTAGATCTCTGTATTGGAATAGACCCCTGTATTGGGAATGGCGTGAAGATATTTTTTTATATGTATGTAATATTTATCTTCTTAAATATGTACATATGTAAGTATATTGCACTTCGATACTAAGACGGCGATAGGCTCACCACCTGTCACGTTGTCCCTCATAAGCTTCGGTGAAAAGTGGGTCGTTGATCCCAGTATGGAAAATTGCGTAAAGATATAAAAATATGCTAGAATACCGTTCGGTCTTCAACCGTCGTCTCGTGGTCTCCGGTCTCTCAACAGATTTGTCTTGTTGCAGGAACGGCGTGAACGTGGAAGGAGCCACCCACAAGCAAGTGGTGGACCTGATCAAATCCGGCGGCGACTGTCTCACTCTAACAGTTATTTCTGTCACGCAGAAGGTATATTGTCCTGGACATCTTTAAATATACTGCACAATAAGGTATATATTAATATCTTAAACCGCCTGCGCCTTCGTCCGCGTAGAAAAATATTATTTTTTTTTACTATAACCTGTCCGGGAATCGAACCTCGGAGCTACCGATACAATAAGGTAATTCGAAAAACATCAAGCTTTCATTTTTACTTATTAGATGAAGATGCTGTAAAAAGAGTACAGAAGGAGAACAAGATTAGAGGGGTATTTTTGATAGTAGAAGGGTTTGAGCCTTTTTTAAACATGATAATTAAGGAATTTCGCAGGAATCACAAAATAGCCTAAACTAACCTTTTTTTATGTGAGGTTATCCATTATGGATATCCAGTCTCCTGGAAGACAGCTGGGTTGTGTGGGACTCCCACCGACTAACATTCCACGGTGGTCACCATCAGCATTGAGGAGTGGATCACGGGATCTCCTTTCGGAACGCAACCGTGGCCCCTCTTTCGCTTGGTTAAGATAGCCCCATCCCGGGAGCAACAACATTGCCCCTAGAATCCACGCGGTGCTACCACGGTGGCTCGAGACCATGTCGAGCTACTCCTCTCCTCAGAGTCGCTTAAATGAGCAATCGGAGCTTGCGCCCTAGGCACCAGCGACTCTTGAAGCCCCGTTTCTGGCAGGGAAACACCATTGTTAGGAGGGCCGTGACGAGGCACAACTGAGTCTTGATGGTCCCGTCTCTGAGGGTGATCTGTCCTGTAAAGATCCCGCTCAGCAGCCTCCATATGTTGTCCCAAAATATGCTCCGATGAACAGTGGGTCGAAAGAACGAAAGCGTCTAGACTTCTGGCTACTCATATTTTTACCCATTGCATAACTAAGTATAAACACTCGCATTGTTGCGTAGCACCGAGTGTCGGTTAAAATTGTCACGTGATGGAAATATACAAATGAACTAGAAAGTTTAAATATTTTCAGTTGAAATAGGTTGGTTTCAGATTCGAAAATAGTACAGAAGAATTTTGGCAATAGTTTCGTTTCGTGCAATAGTTGTTCTGTAACTCAAAGTTGCAAAATGAATAGACACATTTTAAAATAACCATTAGCAACGTATAGAGACTATGAGATTTGTGTATGTTCTATGCACATTTGTGTTCATTTCATACAAACATACAATGCAATGGCTACCCTATTTAATTTGCTATAAAATGAAACTTACTAACATATGCAAGAAACAATACTTCTTCTTCTTCCACCTTCTGCCTACACTGTATTGAAATCCTCTGTGCCCTACTGACTATGCATGATCTCACGGTCGATTTCCAAGACGTTAACTTCCAAATAGTCGGTAGTCAAATACATAGATTGTTTAAAGAGTAGTGGCCGACCATAATCGTATTTCTGTATGAATAAATATATAAATATCTTCACGCAATTTCCTACACATTTAAAAACCAATTGCTACGAGCCTGCCATCTGGGGATCGAACTCGGGTCTCTTACTCAAAATTTGTAATAAAAATGTATGAAGCTACGCGAATTTTCACGTGTTTCTTTTAATCGCTAATGTAAGAGCTGGATCCTTTTATTTAGCTTGCATGATAGACCATTATCATTAATGCTAAAGTGATCTTGGATTCTTCCAACTCTTGCATGAATTGAATTGGCTCATCGGCTTCCACTCGTGATTATAATAAGAAACTGACGCTGTGGAAGGTGGGTCGAAGGGACTTATTGTCTGGACTAGACCTCTGTCTACCCCTGTATTGGGAATGGCGTGAATATATATGTAATATTATGGTATTTTAACAAAATATATTTCAATATGTTTTAGTCTATTTAGATATTAGTATGTAAGTCTATCACAAAACGCACCACCTCCTTCTGTTTTTAATTCCAGTACCTCTTTAGCCCTAAGGTTGTCTGGAACAGATAGCTCTTTAGCAATAAGACCGTCTTATTGTGCATACGTGTGTATTAAGTTTTCTCTGTGTTGTATTTATATGTTTCCTTGTATATGTGTTGTGCAATAAAGTATATACTACTACTACCACGTTAAATAAATAATTTCACGCAATTCCCAATACAGGGGTAGACAGAGGTCTAGTCTAGACAATTTAGTCCCTTTTTTAACTACCACGTTGTATATCTTAATTATATTCAATATATGTCACGATAGCTGAGTTGTTGGGTGGTCGGAATTTGGAGTCGAGAGACCCGAGTTCGATCCCGTGGTGGCAGTACCAATGAGTTTTTCAAAAACTTATGTACGAATTTCATCGTTGGCTTGGACATAAAGGCGGCGACGGGCTCACCACCTGTCACGTTGTCCCGAAAATATCTTCGGTGGAAGGGTGGGTCAAAGGGGCTTAATTGTCTAGACTTGACCTCCGTCTACCCCTGTATTGGGAATTGCGTGAAGATATTTTTTTTTATTAATTTTCACAGGAGGCGGAACGCCTGGAGCCGTGCGACGATTCGGCCCCGATAGGGGTGATCGGCGGCGCTGCCCACTCGCGCGCCACCGTTCACCAGAGACACGACTACACGGACAAGCGCTCGCTGCCGGTGTCCGTGCCGGACTACCGCGTCGTGACGGAGAGGAGCACGGGCCGCTCGTACGTCGCCTTCAGCGTGCACATGGCCGGGCGCCACCTCTGCAGCCGGCGATACCGGGAGTTCGCGGCTCTGCATCAGCAGCTGAGGAAGGAGTTCCTCGGTTAGGGCACACGTTTCTGTTGTTGTTGTTGTTGGGGGGGGTTAATAGAAGAGGGAGGCAAACGAGCAGGCGGCTCACGCGATGGTAAGCGATTACCGTCGCCCGTGAACACCCGCAATACCGGAGGCATGGCAGATGCGTTGCCGTACTTAGAGTATCTGAGATTTTGGGGAGGTGGGTGTGTGGGCCTCCGGTTACCTGCACTCACCAGACGAAACACAGAAGTTGGCGTGAAGTAGAAGTCTAACAAGACTTCTGCTTCACGCCGGTATTCTGTGAGGTCGTGGTACTTCCCCGGTCGAGCCGGCCCGTTCATGCAACAAAAAAAGCTGTACCACTTATGCCACTCGTCGGCGTAAAGGATAATGTTTAACAGTGGTAGAGGCACGCTTCAGCTTTGTGATAACGAAGTGAGAATTGTACCAAACCTCTTTCTAATTATATCGCAATGGGAGACTGAGAGGAAAGCCTTGTAAATACAATACCTACTGACATCAGAGGGAATAAACAACTTAAGAGATGTCGGAACAAATTAAGTTGACAGGCGGTGGGCAGCAGAGAAAAAAATGTTTTTATTTTCTCTACGCATATTCCCGACACTGGGAGGTTTTAATAATTCAATCGAAAGGACTTCCACCCACCATTCACCAAAGCATACTTGACAAAGTGAGCCTGTCGCCGTCTTAGTGTAAAATATACTGTACAATGTAGTTAAATATAGACATTTAAATACAAAAATATTCACATATAAATATAAACATCCACGAATCAAGTATAAAACATTTATATTCAGAAATTTTTATCCCTAGCGGGATTCGAACCCGCAATCCTCAACTTCGTATGCTGGGTCACTACCAAATAGGCTATCGGGTCGCCATTTTTGTAACTAAAAGGATCTTCGTTCACGCTATTTTTAATATTGAGGTGGTCAGAGGTCCATACAAAAAGTCCATCCGACCCTTCTTTTACCTTAGTTTTTTTTTGGAGCAACGTGACAGGTGGTGAGCCTGTCGCCGTCTTTATATTCAAGTCTACAATATAAATCGTATCTGAGTTTTGTAAAACCTCATTGTTACGAGTCTACCACTTGGGAATCGAACTCCGGTCTCTTGACTCTTGTTCCGATCACCCAAACACTCGGCTAAAGTGACTAACAATAATTACTATAAATTTTTTTTATACTAAGGTTACATCCAGACAGCCTGATAATCTGCCAACTTCTTTATGATTGTAATTTTGCTTTCCAGGTTTCAATTTCCCCAAACTGCCCGGCAAATGGCCGTTCACTCTGAACGAGCAGCAGTTGGACACCAGGAGGCGTGGACTGGAGCAGTACTTGGAAAAGGTTAGTTTGTAAATACTTACAAAGATTGGGACAACATCACATACATTGATCTGATCCCAAAGTAAGCAGCTGAAGCGCTCATGTTATGGAATCGGAAACAACGAAGGTACCACAAACACCCAGACCCGAGACAATGCAGAAATGAAAAAAAAAATGAAAAATATCATTATTTCTTTATCTTAACCACACAAACATAGGCTAGTGTTTGGAGACTCCTTTTAGGCAAAGTATTACCTGTAGTAGGAGACTCCGCTCTTCCATAAAATAAACATTATTCTATGATTAAACAAAGAAAAACAAAATTTACTTAAAGATGTAAGTACAACTTATAGTTAAATTTATCTTATGTAATTAAATTTATATTATAATTAAAATTAGTCAGAAAGAGTAGTTTCCTACATTGACCGATCCGGGAATCAAGCCCGGGATCTCAGAGTGGACATTTGTGTTATATTAACTAATGTTATATTAATGTTATAAAAATAGAAACAAAATATCTTTACGCAATTCCTAATACAGGGATAGATAGACATGGTCTAGTCTAGACAATTAAGTCCCTTCGACCCACCTTCCACCGAGGATATTTTCGGGACAACGTGACGGGCGGTGAGCCCGTCGCCGTTTTTATGTCCAAGCGAATGATGTAATTCGTTCATAAGTTATTTAAAAACCCATTGTTATGAGCCTGCCATCTGGGGATCGAACTCGGATCTCTTTACTCGAAATTGCGACCACCCAACCACTCGGCTATCGTGACTATTAGCTTATTTAATATATAATTTAAAAAACAAAACTACAACTTAAAAGCTAGGTTTTCACTAATAGTAGCTAAATAAAAACATAAATTCGTCATTATAAACACTAAAGCACACATCTAATAAGAAAATGAAAAACAATAAAATTCATATATATATCTGAAAAAAAGCAAGACAAGGACAGATAATATTGGTTACACTAATAATTCATAAAAAAAATTGGCTTAATAATCGTCTTTTTTGCATAAATTATTAAAACTGTTACAAGTTCGCTACATAAATGTATTTTTCCTATAATTAGTTGATACAGTCGGTAAATAAGTTAGAGTATTCTTTCTGAGATTCAAAGCAGGAGTTCTTAGTGAAATTTGTGAGAGATGCTCAGGACAGTCTACGCTACTTGCAGCAATTTTAAGCAAGAATAATGTCAGCAATCTCACGACGCTTAGCCAGAGGTAGCAGATGGTGCTGCTTGCATAAAGATTGGTAGTCTTCAACAAAAAGTTACATAAACAAATACGAATTACAAATTAAAATTATTTATTTATGCATATATGCATAAATAAATAATTTTAATTTGTAATTTGAAACATCGAAAACAGAATGCGCTTAGAAGAGCACATGGTTATGTATTAAGTATTGATTTTTGATTTTTTTTTATAACTCTTATAAGAATATTGGATATTTTTTTTTTTTTGGGTTTAAGACAAGACAATTCACTTAACATGAAAACAACACTCTTAACAAATGCATGACATTATTGCCTGAGAGCCTAAGACCGGCAGTACGGTAATAAATATGTAACACGGATATAAATTTCTTATAATCTGGTAATCACTTCGATAGTGCATTGATTTGTGCAGTGTCATAAGTTCAGATCCGGCTCGAATGACCAATGTACTGGCTCATAAAAGATGTATTGGTAGATTGTATCTGTTGTAAAATATAAATATGAATTACGTCTTTTCACCCAGAGGTAATTTATGTTTCTTCCAGCAAGACCTTAAAAATATTTAGGTATAGGGTCGTCATCGCTTCTACCTACGCAGCTTAAGTGTGTTCAAGGACTGTAACTTAATTTTTTATAACATCGGACTTCGATTTTTTCTTTTAGACAGCAATTTTAACTTTCCTCTAAAATTAAAAAAAAATTTCGTTTGGAAAAAGAACCATTTAAATTGAACTGTTTTTATTTCGCAATAATTTAGTTGAGTCTGGAATCGAAGCAATAAAGTGACCTGTATGTGAGTAAATATAAAAGACTAATTAAAAAATATACAAAAATAGAGAGAACCAGGAAAAATTTGTGTCCGCCAGTTTATATTTGAAAATTGGCATTGATGTCATAATTAGAATACAAGGTCATAATTTTTACTACTAAGTAGCTTTGTTGAATTTTTGATAGACTGTTTTTTTTAACATTTAGCGTTTTATTAATAAAAAACAGTAGTTCTATATGTGGTTTTTGAAAGTGGAATTGCGTTACTATTCATTGTTTCCTGTTGTACCTCGCACCAAGTAACTTCATTAATTTAACCATTAGTTCTTCATAAAGAACTAAAGGCTATTTAGTAACGTATATATTTACCGGACCGGAAATTTTGGAAATGCTCGTACTGTGACACCCGAAGAGACATATTAATCCTGAGAGTCTTTCGATACTGCAATGTAATATGCAAACACCGCCATCTAGTGTCCTTTACACATAACTATATTTAAACCTAATCTAAACTAACATTTAACTATCATAATAACACAAACTAATCTAAACACCTGTCATTTAAGGGCTTCCAACTAACGATAAGTTGATACATGTACATATACAATCAACAAATATTTGAAAAGAGACGATAGCCGAGTGGTTGGGTGGTCGGAATTTCGAGTCAATAGACCCGGGTTCGATCCCCAGTTGGTAGGCTCGTACCAATGAGTTTTCAAAACTTATGTACGAATATCGTTGGCTTGGACATAAAGGCGGCGATGGGCTCACCACCTGTCACGTTGTCCTGAAAATATCTTCGGTGAAAGGTGGGTCGAAGGGACTTAATTGTCTAGACTCGACCTCTGTCTACCCCTGTATTGGGAATTGCGTGAAGATATTTTTATTTTATTTTCAAATATTTGAAATGTATATGTATGCCCATATCTTACAACGTGTACCGCCTGGTGTGTAACGCATTGCGAGTGACGCATTGCGTGTGACGCGTGGCGTGTGACGCATCTGAGTGTGACGCATTTCGTGTGACGCGTGGCGTGTGACGCAATACGTGTGACGCGTGGCGTGTGACGCATTACGTGTGTTGCATTGCGTGACGCGTTGCGTGTGACGCGCGGCGTGTGACTCGTGCGCAGGTGTGCGCGGTGCGCGTGATCGCGGAGTCGGAGGCGGTGCAGGAGTTCCTGACGGACGCGGCGGCGGGCGGCGCGGAGCCGGTGGAGCTGAAGGTGCTGCTGCCCGACCGCGCCGTGCTGCCCGTGCCCGTGCCGCGCGCCGCGCCCGCCGACCTCGTGTACCGCGCCGTCTGCGACGCGCTGCCGCTCGAGCCCGCGCTGCGCCCCTACTTCTACCTCTTCGAGATCGTCGAGTACAACTTCGGTGAGCGCGCCGCTCTCTGTCCCTCTCGCTCACTCTGTACCGCGCCGTCTGCGACGCGCTGCCGCTCGAGCCCGCGCTGCGCCCCTACTTCTACCTCTTCGAGATCGTCGAGTACAACTTCGGTGAGCGCGCCGCTCTCTGTCCCTCTCGCTCACTCTGTACCGCGCCGTCTGCGACGCGCTGCTTGTTACTATTTTTCATCTTTCTTTTCTATCATTATTTCTTTACTTTTGTTATATTTAAATAAGATTTTATTTTTTAATTTAGCCATAGAAATTCTGATTTTAGATGAATGTGTTCAAAGATATCAATAGCATGTGACCGTGACGTGGAGCGTTGTCGGCAGAGCGCAAGCTGCAGCCGAACGAGTGCCCGCACGCGCTGTACGTGGCCAACTACTCGACGGCGGCGGCCAGCTGCGTGTGCGTGCGGCGCTGGCTGTTCTCGCCGCAGCGCCACGCGGCGCTCGCCCGCGCGCACCCCGCCGCCGCCACCTTCCTCTTCTGGCAGGTGGGCACAGAGCGGGACGGCTGCGGCCACGACTTGTTTACTAATAGATGTGTTTAATCTTTGTATGTCGTGTAATTTACGTAAGTAAATTACACTACAAGTTAAGTAAGTCACGATAGCCGAGTTGTTGGGAGGTCGGAATTTCGAGTCGAGAGACCCGAGTTCGATCCCCAGGTGGCAGTATCAATGAGTTTTTCAAAAACTTATGTACGAATTTCATCGTTGGCTTGGACATAAAGGCGGAGACGGGCTCACCACCTGTCACGTCCCGAAAATATCTTCGGTGGAAGGTGGATCAAAGGGACTTAATTGTCTAGACTTGACCTCTGTCTACCCCTGTATTGGGAATTGCGTGAAGATATTTATATTTATTTTATTTTATCGTGTAATTTAGTCGTATGTCGTGTAATTTCCTTAATGCGGTAAGTTCTTTGTGGTAGAGCCACGCATCAGCTTTTGTTGTTGCGTGAATGGGCCGGCTCGACCGGGGAAGTGCTACGACCTCACAGAATACCGGCGTAAAGTAGAAGTCTAACAAACTTCTGCGTTTCGTCTAGTGAGTACAGGTAACCAGTGGCCTACACACACCCCTCCCCCAGAATTGGGTGTGTGGGCACTCTAAGGGTGGCACCGCATTTGCTATGCCTCTGGTGTTGCGGGTGTTCATGGGCGGCGGTAATCACTTACCATCACGTGAGCCACCTGCACGTTTGCCTCCCTTTTCTATAAAAAAAAATGTGTAATTTAATCGATTAATCGATAATTTAATCGTAACGCGAGCCGCGCGCGCAGGCGGTGGAGGACGTGAACCGCGGCGTGTGCGACGCGGGCGCGCGGCTCTACCAGCTGAAGGCGCTGCAGGACGTGCGCCGCGCGCTGGACTACCTGGCGCTGGCGCGCGCGCTGCCCGGCTACGGCGACGTGCAGTTCCCGCCCGCGCGCACCGACGCGCGCGCGCCCGCGCCCGCGCTGCTCGTCGCCGTGGGTCCGTGCCCGCCGCCCGCCGCCATACACAATTCCAATACGCAATTATCCAAGCACCAGCTAAATCCTAACACGTGTTGCCAGGCTGGAGCGGGCTGAAGCTGTCCGCGTGGAACGAGGAGGACGGCGACAGCCGCAACGGCGCCTCGGGCCCGGCGCTGCAGCTGTCGTGGAGCGAGGTGCACTCGTGGCGCGCGGACGACGAGGCTGCCGCCGCGCGCCTGCTATACCGCCGCGGCGACCGCGCGCCCACGCACCTCGTGCTCTACACGCCATACGTCAGTACACACGCACCTCGTGCTCTACACGCCATACGTCAGTACACACGCACCTCGTGCTCTACACGCCATACGTCAGTACACACGCACCTCGTGCTCTACACGCCATACGTCCAGTACACGCACCTCGTGCTCTACACGCCATACGTCAGTACACACGCACCTCGTGCTCTACACGCCATACGTCAGTACACACGCACCTCGTGCTCACGCCATACGTCAGTACACACGCACTCGTGCTCTACACGCCATACGTCAGTACACGCACCTCGTGCTCTACACGCCATACGTCAGTACACACGCACCTCGTGCTCTACACGCCATACGTCGGTACGCACCTCGTGCTCTACACGCCATACGTCAGCACACACGCACCTCGTACTCTACACGCCATACGTCAGTACACGCACCTCGTGCTCTACACGCCATACGTCGGTACACGCACCTCATGCTCTACACGCCATACGTCCAGTACACACGCACCTCGTGCTCTACACGCCATACGTCCAGTACACGCACCTCGTGCTCACGCCATACGTCGGTACACACGCACCTCGTGCTCTACGCCATACGTCAGTACACGCACCTCGTGCTCTACACGCCATACGTCGGTACACGCACCTCGTGCTCTACGCCATACGTCGGTACGCACCTCGTGCTCTACACGCCATGCGTCAGTACACACACGCACCTCGTGCTCTACACGCCATACGTCAGTACACGCACCTCGTGCTCTACGCCATACGTCAGTACACACGCACCTCGTACTCTACACGCCATACGTCAGTACACGCACCTCGTGCTCTACGCCATACGTCAGCACACACGCACCGTGCTCTACACGCCATACGTCAGTACACACGCACCTCGTGCTCTACACGCCACGTCAGTACACACGCACCGTGCTCTACACGCCATACGTCAGCACACGCACCTCGTGCCTCTACACGCCATACGTCAGTACACACGCACCGTGCTCTACACGCCATACGTCAGTACACACGCACCGTGCTCTACACGCCATACGTCAGTACACACGCACCGTGCTCTACACGCCATACGTCAGTACACACGCACCTCGTGCTCTACACGCCATACGTCAGTACACACGCACCTCGTGCTCTACACGCCATACGTCAGCACACACGCACCGTGCCTACACGCCATACGTCAGCACACACGCACCTCGTGCTCTACACGCCATACGTTAGTACACACGCACCTCGTGCCTACACGCCATACGTCAGAACACACGCACCTCGTGCCTACACGCCATACGTCAGTACACACGCACCGTGCCTACACGCCATACGTCAGTACACACGCACCGTGCCTACACGCCATACGTCAGTACACACGCACCTCGTGCTCTACACGCCATACGTCAGTACACACGCACCTCGTGCTCTACACGCCATACGTCAGTACACACGCACCTCGTGCTCTACACGCCATACGTCAGTACACACGCACCTCGTGCTCTACACGCCATACGTCAGTACACACGCACCTCGTGCTCTACACGCCATACGTCAGTACACACGCACCTCGTGCTATACACGCCATACGTCAGTACACACGCACTTTGTGCGACATCCACGGCACTATAGTGGGTGGTAAATCCTAAACCACGAGGCTAGTATTTACGTGTATTAAAATATTTCAGTACCAGTACCTCTGCAACTGCATGGACCGAATAGCTGAGGAGTCCAGCTGGGTGGACACCGGGGAGTAGGCCGCGCGTTCGAAGCCCGAAAGCGAATAGAGTGTAAGAGATTACAATGGTATTACGTTAACGTCACACGTGCCGCCGCGGAATGGCGGCGCGGATGTTCTAGTTACTTCTGTCATGCTATAAACTTAGTGATGTAGTGAAATAATTATCGTTTGAATGTGGTTATTTTATCGAAATTTTAGGAGGAAACGTAGTGTTGTTTTTTTATCGTCGTGTATTTGTGTTTCGATTCGATGTTGTCTGCGACACTGTGATAATTGAACTTTGTTTCCGTTGTGTTGTGTGTACTTACTATTGTTTAATAACATCTTAAGTAAGACTAAAGTATTATGTATATATTTATATGTATAACATTACACCGTAACATGGTGGTGTAAGAATCGTATTTTTCTTTTTGGTGAATGTTTCGCGCGATAGAAACATTAATTGTTTGGTGTATTTAAAAAAAATGCCTAATTAATGGTCTAAGAGAGAACTGATTTTTAAAATATATGAATTGTATAGTCACTGAACATTTAAGACTACAATTACACTATCATAGATTGGTTATAAGTGACAATTCTTCAAAACCTAATAGTCATCAGTAAAGTAGTGTTTGGTTTGTTTGTGACGTATGAGACGTCTAATTTTTTTTAATAATCTCCTAAAGGTAATTAATTCCTTTGTGAAGGAGTTCTACGAAATAGATAAGACTATATGAAAGAATCTCTAATTTATTACACTACAGATTAGAGTACAGTAGTTTTAGAATTAGAGACCTGCCATAATTCGTTACGAACGGTTCAAGCGAACCTGTGTCTTGAACCGAACTTCGGCATTCTGCAGATTTTTGGTGAATATGATATAAAAAATAACTTGCATTATCAATTTATTTTATCTCTTGTAAAACGGGTGTGGGAAAATAAATAATTCAGTTGAATTATTGTTTTCACAAATTACTTTCAAAAAAATCAAAATGGTTTAGACGCTTAAAAATTTTATTAAATACATCTAATCTGTTATTTGTTAAAACAACGATGCTTACACCACCATTTTTGGTAATGTGTTATTTATTGTAACGTTATTTATGCTAATTTAACTGGCAATACCTATTCCTAACTATTTTATGCATAAATCTACGTGACATGTATTCCTTCTCCAATGTTTAAGCATTTAAGGAGTGATAATATATCTATAATTTAAGTAGGTAAAAATAGATGTTCCATTCGTATGTGTGTTTAACTAACTTAACTAACACGATATAGATGTTATATTATCGTCATATATGCGTGCGATTTTTAACGTTATAATGTCTACCAGTAGTAATCAAAATTTAACCATTGATAAATAATTTATTTCACTCGAACAGAAGCAATAATTGATGTAATTTTTCTTACTTTTATAAATTTAGATTTTACATGTCGGATTAGCAATGAAGTGATTCGGCGCCATATTGAAATAATTTTATGTTATTTCGAAATATCAAACGCGTATTATCTAGAGGATTAACATTATCAATCGTATAGTTTAAGTAGTGAAATATTATTATATAATTAATACGAGTAAAATATCTTTAGGTTTAAAGTGACCGCCTTTTTTATCATTAATATTAAGTGTATATTCTATGGCGGGCGTTACTCTATGACAATCATTATTTCATAGAGTAAATAAGGAAGTTAAGAAATTTATTCACAAAGTTATGATAATGTAACATTGTTCAATTATCTAAGGAGTTATGTTTGGATGTATGATTATATCGAAATCATAATAAATATATCGAAAAGCTTTGTGTTATTTGCTATATATAGAACTTTTTTTAGGTTTTTCCATGCTTATGCATGGGAATTAATGTTCATCCGATCTCGCAGAAGGAGGGTAATGTTTGTGCGTATGCATATAAATAATTGCACTGCTTTCACATAAATATCTCATGGCTTTTTAAGCAACAGAGGTATTAGTATCTATCTCAACGTAACGAGATATCAAATTATATTTAAATTGTATATGTCATTGTGGTTTTTTTTATAATGAAATTGCTAATTGTTTACATCCATGTTTAAAAAGAAAGAACTATCGTTTTTGTAATGTATTGATTATATTTATTTTATATATAGTTGTAAGAAAACATTAACTGCCTTTTGATGCAGCGCCAGTGGCCCTCTCATATCCGACATTCATTCGTCCTGTATTCCACTATTACAAGAATTCCTACAAAATCTCAGTATTAAATTTAGAAATAATACATTATTGGAGTTGATTTTTCACTCTATTGTTTTGCGGTAGTTCTCACAGTGTGCGTGAGAACTACCACAAAACAATAGTGTGAGACAGCAACATATTTCGTGTGCTCTTTCTTAAATACTTTTAAATAATTTGGGTAAAATGGTATACTAATATCTCTTAATAACACATATACCCATTTTACAAATTCATATACACTAAATATATGGTTTTTCATATGTAAGTATTTGTTAATCTGTTATATGTCCTCATTTTTGATGCTGGCAACACAGTTGCATAGACTATAGAAACAACAATTTAATTGTTTATAGGTCGTTATTTCTACTCTATGAATTTTTGTTAGTTGTATTTAAATGTCTCGTTGATTTTTGTAACATTTTGACTTTATTGTCATATCTCTAGAGTCGATATTCTAATGTGTCTCATATATAAATTAAATAAAGGCAACATTTACTGCCACAAAATTGTCATGAATTAAAAAAATAAGGTCCATTCTAGATATATAAGTGTCCCTAACTTAAGTATACGCTTGTTATTTTTCGCCTTTCATCAACAGTTAATAAAACAACATTAATACGCATCATCAACCCATACATATATGTTATAAAATTTAATATAGTAACTGGAGGGTATGAAGAAATTTATGAATTGGACCGTGACACTTAGCGTTCTGTTGTCTCTGGCCACCTCCTTAGGGTACATTCGTAAATTACGTCACTACTTTTCGCGTATCCATATCAATGGAATCATCTTGTGGATAGATTTGAACCTCTCTCTTCTAAACTGAAATTTATTTTAAATTCTATGTCCTATGTGCACGAGTGGCGTGCACACCGGTTTTCACGGTTGCTCTGAGGTCCCGTGTTCGATTCCTGTACAGGTCTATGTAGATTACCACTTTTTCTGCATCGTCTCTGGTCTGGGTGTTTGTGGTACCTTCGTATTTTCTGATCCCATAACACAAGTGCTTAGTGCTGCTTACTTTGAGATCGGAGGAATGTATGAGATGTTATTATATAAATTTTTTGTTACAATTTTACGTCCAAAGGAGATTGGACCTGTCACGCCCCAAACAAGCTTTATTGAAAGTGGGTTGTAAAGAAAACATTTTCTAGACCTCTGCCAACCCCAGTATGGCAAATTGTGTGAAGATGTAAAACATAATGCTCGCCAAAACCGCGGGGCACGTCTAGTTGAAAGGCACAAAGTGCAATAAAATAATTTCAACGAGAGTGTCTTATCTTTTTAAACATATCTTTAAGTTTAATTTTTTTTAACGACATGCCTTCTGTTATTCAAAATGTTTTAGATGAGATTTTCTGTATTCGAATCAAATTTAACACAAACATTTATTAGTAAAAAGATAACTGTCATTAACATGTGTAATTTACATGAGACATAGTATTTATTAACAACAATAATCGATTGATAATTGTATGAACAGATAAAATAAATATTTCTAAACAGAGCAATAATATTAGTGGGAGCTATTAAGGCTATGTAACATGTTAATGTATTCACACTGTGCGTAACTACAGCTACTTTGAAAATGTACATTTTTTTTTAATTTATTTTTTTTTGATTAATTTAGAACTGTGGGGTTATTAGTGATAGGAGACACAATGAAACGCAACTCACTTGGTATCCGTTTATTCCGGAATGCCCCATTAACTTATGTATAACTTATGAGGTAACTTAATTTACCATAAATTGGAACTAATATTATTTAGGTACTTAATGGACACGTTAAAGCAACACTGATAAGGGGCAAAATGAGTTATACCATTGTAGGAGAAAGAGACATCAACTAATTTTGTCATTAAGATGATTCCACTTTTTTTTGCTCATAAATTACACATTTGTTTATTTCTTTTTGCAAATGGCAATACAGTAGATCCGAGTTGTCCTAAAAAGAAGTGTGATTGTTTACCGACATCTATGTTTCCACATTGGAAGCTCGCAAGTGGCGGGTTCAGGAAACACATTGACATCCTGCATCGCGCTATCGAAGTTCTTGCTTTTTCAAGTACTTATACGAGTACGGATAGCACACTGGCGGAGAAGACGTCCTCTCCAGGTAACGAACACCCGACCTGGTGGTTAGTCACCCCTTTATTGCAGCATATAGCCCACTACACCTGCACCTACATTAGCTTCGGTTCTAGGTAAACCTATCTTATATAAAGGACTTCATCGTCTAGTCTCTGTCTATTCAGTGTTCGGATTATGCGTGAAGATGTTTATTTATTTACTATATAGATGTTTATTTATTCTACAGAATGTGTCACAACTTGATTTAATCACACTTTATGTTGCTTTAACTCAATGCAGTCAAGAAGTTACTCATAAACCTATGTATTAAGAGACTGTCATACGCTATCGGCATTTAATATACTAGTGCTGCCATCTAGTAACGAGTTATAAAACAAAAAAAAAACGGCATCTAATAACTACACGTGGAGAAATGGTTTATAAAATCTGAAATTAACTTTCCTTTTTTCTGTAGCTGTAGTTAGGTGTTCTGTGATTGTAACGTTTAATATAAAAATACCTACATTCCTTTTATTAATATTTAATAGTATTAATTCACTTACTGTGTCGGTTGCAAGTGTATTTTTAAACTAAATCGATATGTGTATAGATTTCGCTTATAAATAAAATGTATTTAACTGTAACCAAGCCTTTTATTAAATGTCATATGAAGCAACCTAGAACTACAGTTCTAACGCTACATTTTTTTAATTTGTTATTTTTTTAATTTTTTTTTGATTAATTTAGAACTGTGGGGTTATTAGTGATAGGAGACACAATGAAACGCAACTCACTTGGTATCCGTTTATTCCGGAATGCCCCATTAACTTATGTATAACTTACGAGGTAACTTAATTTACCATAAATTGGAACTAATATTATTTAGGTACTTAATGACACGTTAAAGCAACTCTGATAAGAGGCAAAATGAGTTATACCATTGTAGGAGAAAGAGACATCAACTAATTTTGTCATTAAGATGATTCCACTTTTTTTTGCTCATAAATTACACATTTGTTTATTTCTTTTTGCAAATGGCAATACAGTAGATCCGAGATGTCCTATAAAGAAGAGTGATTATGTGGCTACATCTATATCTCCACATTCGAATCTCGAAGAAATTTTATTAAATGTCATATGAAGCAACCTAGAACTGCAGTTCTAACGCTGGTATTAATCGAACAGATGCACATTAAAATATAAAGATTATTACATACATACATGCATGTCTATATACATACAAAACGGTCTCTAATAGTCTACTGTTTGGGAGACTTCTCTTGTGAGAGGGTTTTCTATAATCGCCACACTCGGCAAGCGGATTGGCGATCGCGGTACCAGACAGCGTTCACTTTAGACGCTGCTGCCGGTCACCGGTCTGCTATTTAAATCTGGGATTTTTTTCGAGATGGTTATACCACCATCTGCTAGTAGCCAATGATACTGTCAAAGTTTCCTCTCAGTTCCCTTACTTTTAGGAAGAAAGGAGGTGGCATCTTAAGCAGCCAGGTTTTAATATAGGGGTATATTCTTTACCACGGCTATGTTTGCTTTATATGTAAGTTGTATGTATCCATGGTAATTGTTAAAGAAAGGAACCTAATTTCCTGTTAATGGCCATTACTGGTCAATGGCTTTGCATAAAATGTGCTTGAAGAGAGTATAAAACAGGGGTAGACATTTCAACACGCTCGTCCGAACTTCGCACGAGCTTTAAACTGCTAATAATAATTTAAAATACATTTTATAATATATATCGAAACGAAGTTCCTTATGGGACGATGCGGAGGGGTAATCGGGAAAAAACGTCCGTAACGTAAGATTTTTATTTTTTATGTATAGTCTTTGTATGATGCTGCTGTACAGTGTCTAATGTATAGACTACATGATGACGGCTATTATTATTTATAAATCATTGTAAATGAAATAAAGATGATAATTATAAAGTAGTTTTATTTTTACCAACAATAAAATCATAATAAAAAATGTAAACCCGAATTTATACCAATTATCAGGTGAATTTATACCACGAATAGAACTTAAAATTTATATTTTTATAATAAGGAACTTCGTTCCTATCCCGTGTCCCATGTCACCACACGTTTTTTAATATTATTTTTTAGATAAACAGTTTTCCGCGTGATAAATTTCTAGATTTAGATAAGTCATGGTAAATAGAAAGCTCTAAAAGTAAATTCCCATTATCAAGTTCATAGAAGAAAGGTTTTCGGGGCAACCTCGTACAGGCATAGTGTATGATGAGCCCCTTACAAGATAGAGCGACGAACTGTTCAATGTTCAGTCCAATGATGCTGTGGTAATCTTTGAGGTCGGGCTACGTTCAGCAACCTTTGATAGGCAGTAATGATGATGTTTAACAAGTTCTTGTGGTGTATGCCCGGAGATCGAACTTGGGTCACTCACGAACACTAACAGAACGTTCCACTACGCTGCCACGGCATTAAGGTAAGTAGTAGATGTATTTAAGTGTATGTAAGGTGAGGATCTCTCACCTTGAGCCTCGTCCCATACTGTTAGAGAGCCAACAGCTTTGTGCAGGAAGAGAGGCGCGGGCGGCGGGACGCAGTACCATCACGGTGCAGCAGACTCTCGCTTTGTGGCACCCATCGTCACCGGTAGCCTGTTATAATATTAAGTCATATGATTAATTGGCAAGAAAAAGGCAAAAGGCGAAAGAATACAGCACCTAAAGGTTGTCTGGAAGAAATCGCTTTGAGTGATAAGGCCTCCGATTGTGCTACCTAAATTTTAAGTTTTAAAATTAAAAAAAGTTGAGACTAAAGTTTAGACTGTTTGTCATATTATCTTTCTTTGTTTTTTTTATGGTGTGCAATAAAGTGTACTCTCTCTCACTCTCTCTCTCTCTCTTTCTCATCTTATTTACAGTCCACTAAGTCTTATTTAATAGACCTAGATAGGAAACTATCACATACAATCTCGACCTTCTAGAGCATGAGTAACTGCAGTAAAGAATCATAAATTTATGCATTGAATCGTTTACAAATTTTATTAATGAAAGAGGAAAATGTTGGTTTTTGATATGTCTATTAGTGTTACTTATAAATTATATATCAACCCTTGTCTTCTTACTGGCTACATTTTAAAAATAAAAATCTATTACATGACTTCCTTTTTAATGACCAGTTTAATTCCATTAAAATTGTAAACAATGCGACCTTAATTGTTTTAGTTATACTCGTAAATATGGACTGATTTAAGACGTGTGTGTCACATTGAATATGTTATAATTAAGGATTAAACTTCCACACAATGGATCGTAATTATATGCGATATTATCATATACCAAGACCCACACAACTTGTAGTCTTGCTAATCGGTTCTGACATAATTAGCTTCAAAGATTATTAACCCAATGACAATCAAATGCTTGGAGTTCATTCGTATTACAATACAAATTATACAAAGAAACAGAATTTTTAGAATTATCTCGTGAGTGAAGAGTGACCAGCGTACCACCTCGAACGACAAGTGACGTAGGCCTGGCCCCCCGACTTATTCGTGACTAACAATTTTAATTGTACACACATAGACATTACATTGCTGGAATTAGAAACAATGAAGTTACCACAAACAACCAGACCCAAGACAATGCAGAAGAAGTGTTTTTTAAATTGACGTAGAAATCCGCTTGTCCACGGAAATCGTCAAAATATATTTAAAAAAAATTTCCTGACTCTATATCTCTAAAGTCCAAAGTCGCTCGCTCGCTCTCTCTCTCTCTCTTTCTCAGACACCTTCAAACACAAAAACGTCACAACAATCAATTATATTCTGGGATCCTTAGTATCTAACATACCGCACGTGATCTGGCAGACGTGTGTCTACAGTCTATACACGGTGGTGCAATCTCACAAAAGCGATTCACCTACACACGCTAACTGGCCATTCACGAGGTTACAATTTGCGTTCATTTTAGTAATTTCTACACCGATTTAGAACGCGAGTTTCTTTCTTTTATCTTTATATCTACGTATACACATAGGAGAAAAATATCAACTGTGTTTTTGAATAGGCCTACGTAGTTATAACATTCCGTATGGTTTCTCTAGGTCTTGCCTATTATTTACGTATTTGTGTAACTATTAATTTTAATTTCAAATTAACGATAGTCTGGTGGTTGGGTGATCGGGATTCCAACCAGGAGAGTAGAGATACCGCTTGTGTCTGTTGAATTTTTTTTTAATTTGTCGTTCATATTAAAATGTCGTTAAAAAAGGAGAGTACAGTTAAAGAGGAAGGTGTTTGAAACTTATTTATTTATTCCATTTTTTAAAATATAGAAAGAATATAAACTAAACTACAATACTAACTAAAATATAACCATTTGGCTTATTTAAGCTCCACTAAAATGTGGTACGAAAAGATGAAAATGTGGTACGAAAAAATGAAAAGATGAAAAAAGATGAAACCTCTGATTGTAACAGAACCGAAATGTGTAGAATTTTACTGAAATCAATGGTTATATCGCAAAATAAAATTAGCCAAATTATTTCTTATAACATCTGCAATAAATAAATAGACATAGACAAAAATTTTAATTGTATTTGGCTGCCGTAGCCAATAAAGTAAGTTTACTTTATGCCGCCTGGTATTGAAAAAACTGGTAGTGGACTGGTATTAACATGAAATCACCAACTTTATTCCCGTGGGTGTTTTAAGAGGGGATCACCTAGAATAGAATAATAAATGTGAAGTTTGACTTATTTTATTGCCCGCTAAATGATCTCACAAAGATAACAATGTAGTTTATTTATTACAGGTAAATATCTACAGATGCAGATTCAGCTATCGCGTTATGTTTCGCCTATAAGGAAAGTGCGAATTGGATATAAATAAATAAATATGGCACAGGGAAAAGCCAATGTAATGAGAGAAAGTGACAATGACGAAGGACAAATAGAGGCATAACCTCGAAAAACTGGACCAAAATTAAGCAGATATTATAGTCATGATAGCCGAGTGGTTGGGAGGTCGGAATTTGGAGTCGAGAGACCCGCGTTCGATCCCCAGGTGGCTTGCTCATTCCAATGGGTTTTTCAAAAACTGATGTACGAATTATTTATTTATTTATTTACACTTTATTGCAAACCTCACAAAGAAAGTTATACAAAGGGCGGACTTAATGCCATTGGGTATTCTCTGCCAGTCAACCCGAGGCGTGGAGAAATATTGTTAAGGTGCTTTAAACTGGGTTACAGAAAAAGAAAATCAATATAGGACCTAACGAAAATAAAGATGCAATATAATATACTAATACAAATAATAAATATAATATATATACATATACATACATACACACATATATACATATATATATATATATATATATATATATATATATATATATATATATATATATATATATATATATATATATATATATATATATATATATATATTAATATATATATATTAATATATATATATATATATATATACATATACATACATACATATATTAAACTTAAAAACATTATTATGACTGTAATCAATCACTAATTCTAACTGACAGTTAAAAGGTGTTCACGTACAAGTCTTTTAAATATCGACTTATTGGTAACTTTTCTGATGACTTCGGGCAGAGAATTTCAGAGCAGTGTAGCCTGAATGGTAAAGGAGTGACCAACAAAATTGGTAAAGTGTTGCGGGATACTCATCTTGTAATTAGATGAAGACCGCAGGCACCGATCATGAATTGAGCATTGAAACTGAAATTTATCCTTAAGATACGAAGGGTAAGTAGAATCATTTATGATTGAGAAAAGAACAAGCAGAATTCTAGAGTTTCGCCATTGTTGAATAGTAAGCCATTTAAGACGAGAACGGTATTGTGAAATATGGTCATACTTACGAAGGTTGAAAATATATCTTATACAATTATTAACAAGGCGCTCTAGCTTGTTTAGAAGATCTTTGTTCAAATCACAGTAGCACACATCTGCATAATCAATTTTTGAGGCGATAGTGCACTCGTAGCGTGGCGGTTACTTTACGGCTAACTTCTGTTATGTGTTTTCCCAGTTCAAGGTGTTATCGATATGTAGCCCAAGATTTTTAACAGAGCCCGAAAATGGAATCACTGCATCGTTATAACGTATAAAGGGTAGGTTTCCAACATCGACTTTAGCTAGCATTTTAGTACTACCAACCAGCAAAGATTGGCATTTTGTTGCATTCACAGATACTCCAAAGCGTAAGGACCAGTCTGATACTGCTTTCAGACAGTCATTTAATTTATTAATTGCATCGTGGAGTTCTTCAATATCAGACTGTATATAAATCTGCAGGTCGTCTGCATACAGATGGTACGAACAATTAATATTAGAAGTGATAAAATTTATAAAAATTGAGTAGATAATGGGAGAAAGTATACCGCCTTGCGGAACGCCACAACCTAGTCCCGCCCATTGAGAGGTCTTTTGTCCCATATAGACCGATTGCTGACGTCCGCGAAGATAAGAAGAGAACCACTCCAATACCGTGGAAGCGAATTTAAAGTTAGAAAAAATTGCAAGAAGGATATCATGGTCGACTGTGTTAAAAGCATTCGAAAAGTCCACAAGCACCATAACTGTAACTTTCTTCTTCTCCATACCCTCACGAATATCATCAGTGATTTTAAGTAGTGCAGTTGTGGTGCTGTGGCCAGGACGAAACCCAGACTGAAAGTTACTCAGTAGGTTATGTTCATATACAAATTTGGAAATTTGCTTATGTACACAGGCTTCCAAAATTTTAGAGAGAAATGGCAATATTGAAATAGGACGGAAATGATGAGGAAGTGTAGGATTAGGTACTTTGGGGAGAGGTCGCACGAAAGCCTTTCTCCAAAGAGAGGGATATTGTCCAGAGTCTAGGGAGAAATTAATAATGTGAGTGATAGCAGGAAGTATAAATTCAAGGATGTTGGCTATCATAACCCTACTAACCTCATCGCATCCCACGGCCCTGGATTTAATTGCCAGTACTGCCTTACGTACCTCATCCTGATTCACGGGAGAGAAATTAAAGACAGGGATGCTGAAATTATATCGTTGGCTTGGACATAAAGACGGCGACGGGCTCACCACCTGTCACGTTGTCCCGAAAATATCTTAAGGTGGTTCAAAGAGTTACTTAATTATTAGTACTTAATTATCTAGACTAGACCTCTGTCTACCCCTGTGTAGGGAATTCCGTAAAGATATTTATATTTATTTATTTCATTTATAAAATTAAGCAGAGCGGCGACAGGCAGCAGCGTTCAGAGATATATGGAATTGCGATCGCGAATCCTCTGACCCAGCATGGCGATTATGACAAATCCTCTTTACGGCAGAGGCCTGTGTCCGGCAAGACTTTATAGGTCAATAAATAAGTACGTAGACGCAACAGTATCCGTCCCTGCTGTTGTTTTATCTGTAACATTAATACTTCCTCTCCAGACGGCTTCCAGTAACCGGAAGTTGCGCCGAGTTAAGTCTGGCTGGTTAATTAAAGAATGCCGCAGTGGGCTGTTATGTAATTCTTTTTCTAAATTAATTATAATCATTCAAAATTTATAAGATCTTGCTTTTATAGAAAATAGGGAAATTTTTCTGTGCACTAAATAGTATGGAAACTTTTTTAAAAAGCAAGCTTTTATTTGAATTTCCTGTACAGTGAGGTTTTGTCAGGGTAGGGAGATGGTTTTAACCAATGTACGAGTATGGTGCCGAAATGGTACTTCAAACGCCGACTAGATGATGACTTGCCTGATGGATGGAATGTTCTTTGGAAGGCATGTGTTCAGCAGTAGACTTAAAATGTACTTATGGACCGTAATTTGTAAAGATGAAGTAGTGCTGAAATACGTGCTATTCAAGAAATTACCTATATACAAGTTCATCGTAAAAAAGGTTTAAGAATACCATGTTTGTTTTTACGTTGTAGTCTTTTATTTATTATGTAACTAATACATAAATTAATAATTTTATTTTGATTAATCATTGCATTGCATTTGCATTAAATTTTGTTATACCTGTAATAATGTGTTAATTATGAGTACACAGAACATTCATCGATAGGGACAACATTAAATACATTGCTCTGATTTTAGTCAGCAGCTTAAGCACTTGTGTTGTGGAATCAGAAACAACGATGGCACTTAATGTAGAAAAAGTATTATCGACATTGACCCGACAGGGAATCGAACGGGACCTCATAGCTGCCGACACCATGAAAACATGTGATGTCCATGTAGGTCGTCTGAGTCCATTTTTGATATTTTTTGCCGCTGTGATCCCCAGGTGGCAGGCTCGTACCAATGGGTTTTCTTACAACTTACGTACAAATTACATCGTTGGCTTGGACATTAAGACGGCGACGGGTTCACCACCTGTCACATCCGAAAAAATGTCTTCGGTGAAAGGTGGGTCGAAAGGACTTAATTGCCCAGGCCTCTGTCTACTTCTATATTGGGAATGGCGTGAAGATATCTTTTTAAGTCTACTATAGGACATTAGCCTCTTCCGTCAGGAGGACCCGCTTTAATCGCTGTGTTTCCCAAGAGACTTGGCTATCACAGATTCTTATGCCTTAGACGAGGCAGCCTATCATCGATTGTCTGTTTAGTTTTCCCATCTATCATTTGTAAAGTAGCCTTTTAAGCCATAACCGAGAATATAGAATGAATATGAGAACATTAAAATCGTTCGTACATTTTGTAAGTATATTTTATAACTACGTTGAATCACTACCTACGTAAAACAAAGGGCCGTCAATTCTTATGTCTAAAATGAGGATAAATGAGGCTGTATTTTGTTATAAAAAATTTCAACTATTCAAGGTAAAACAAAAAAAGAAGACCAGAAGCAAAGTAACAAGTTGTAAACGCCGTGTACATGCGTGCACTGTACATGATAGTCGAGTGGTGAGGTGATCTCGAGTGTTCCGAGTCGAACTCTGACCCGGAAGACTCCAGTTCGATTCTCAGAAGGAGAGGCTGTGCCAATGACTATTTTCGAAACTTATGTTCGATTTGTATTAGCTTAGGCACTAAGACAGTGACAGGTTCAAGCCTGTGACGTTGTCCCAAATAAGATCCGATTAAATGTGGACTGTTTAAACCTCGGGCTAAATAAAAAAACATACATTTTTACTTTTCGCTTTCCGACGAGCGAATATCCTAGGGATGAATATTGATGTGCGTCAAGTCAAGGAGGTTTATGTGTATTTATTTATGTAAATGTATGTAAGAATATTATACCGTTATTTAAACATTAAGACGGCAATAGGCTCACCATCCGCCACATTGTCCCCAATAGGCCTTGCTGTAAAGTGGATAGAATAGTCTTTATTGTCTAGACTTCTGCCTATCACACTATTAGAAAATTGCTTAAAGATAAAAAACATCTTCATGCCAATCTCAATACTGGGGTCGATAGAGGTCTAGAAAATTAAGTCGTTTCTACCCACCGTCAACAGAAGACTTTTTTGGGACAACGTGACACGTGGTGAGCCCGTTGCTGTCTTTATGTCAAAGCCAACGATATAAATCTTACATAAGTTTATAAAAAGTTATTTTTCTCCCCTTCTACCCTATTAGACTTCCGGGGAATCGAACTCCGGTCTCTCGACTTGAATTCCGATTACTCGACAATCGTACTTAAAAATTAAAAAAAAATTACGACGGTCTCACCACCTGTCACGTAGTCCCGAAAATATCTTCGGTGGAAAGTGGGTCAAAGGGACTTAACTGTCTAAAATAGACCTCTGTTTACCCCTGTATTGGGAATTCCGAGAAGATATTCATTTATTTTAATAAAAAGTAGTTTTTCATTATTGTTTTTTGTATAAATATATACTATTGTAGAGACCATAAAATCATGGTCACCTGTTTTCCCATAGAGATGTTACCAAGCAACGTAAGATACGGATTGCTTGGCGAAGTAAACCGGGCGATAGATAAAGACCGGGGCAGTGTTGTTCGCGCCCGCGCATCGACTCCCGCCATCTTTGAAAATTATTTTTTATTCTAGTTTTATAGTGGACAGTGTTTGTGTATGTGGTTACAAGTTCTTTTTACGGTTTGAGGTATGAGGTTTTTTTTATTCTCGTTTTACAAATTGGTGGTTATATTTCCAGTCAATGTCGTTATTTTATGCATATAAATTTAAAAAAACAGTTTTTTTTAGTTTTGATGAATCAATGTTTAATTTTTCCAAATGTTTCATATTAATTAATATTAAAATTAGGATACGATAAATAAATAGACTTAAAGAAAGTTGCAGAAATTAAAAAAGGCAGTCCCACCAAAAATAACTTTACACTCCTTTATTGGGACAGTGTAAATAAATCAAACATTTTAAGTTTGTAAAGAAAATTTTTAAGTAAATACAGCACAAACGTAAAATCAAAAACAAATCTCTTTAAGTACAGTTATCTGTCAAAAAGACAAAAAAGTATAAGCCATCTCAATACATCTTTATCGACTTATCAAATTTCACAACTCAAACAATATTACATGCTTTTATTCAAATTATTCATAAATTGAGAAATTTTTGCTTACAAGTATACATAGATAAATAATTATATACATAGATTCGGACAACGTCACATACATTGGTTTTATCCCATTGTAAGTAGCTAAAGTTCTTGTGTTATGTTATCAGAAACAACGAAGATACCACAAATACCCAGACCCGGGAAAATGAGAAAAAGTGTTTTTAAATATTTATTCAACGGAGAATCGAATCCGAAACCTCAGAGCTGGCGACACCATGAAAACTGATGTGCACGCCGCTCGTCCCCGAAGGCCGTTTAGGTTTTCCAAAAAGTTTAAAACGAAACCTGTTTTTATCCATTGCTATATATTGCCATAAATTATCGAATTGTAGTAGTAGTAGTTTTATGGTTGATGTCATAACGACAACCTCCATATGCCAGTAGCGTAGACACCGGTTTTTCAAGGACTCGCCAGCTCGATTCGATGGTTCGATTCCCCGACGGGACAATGTAGAAAGCCACTGTTTCTATATCTTTTTAGGTCGAGTTGTACATTCGTTGTTTCTTATTCCATAATACAAGTGTTTAATTTTCTAGACTTCTGTCTACCCCTGTATTGAGAATGGCATTAAAATATTTTTTAAATAGTTATAAACAACCTTATGATAAGCATTTATGAACAAGGAAGGGTGAATAAAATATGAAAAACATAACTATTCAATATAACTATTCAATGTAATATTCAAATATATTCAATATAACATAACGCATTTTTTTTATTGATTTTAACTTTACTTTTGTTATGTAATTTCTAAATTGTAATAAAATTTTTAAATATGTAAAAAAGTGAGACGCTTTTTTCAAACTAAAATATTTTTTTTATTCAGACTATTTATATTTATTGAAATTTTTAAGGCTATTCTTAATTTAAATTTATTAAAATTTATTTTCTATTTTTTAGTTTGGTTTTCTATGAAAAGCGTTTTATTAGGTTTTTAAACTATTATTTATTTATTACTTTTTAGTTTTTTTTTTATCAAATTAGTGTATTGTCATCGGTCCTCGATAAAGCTACAAAGTTTGAACGAAATCTGGCCGTTTAAAGTGGATCAAAACCATCCCAAAGAAGTCGGTTACAAAAATACATACAAGTGAAGCTAATATAAAGCGTGTAAAAATATTATGTAACTAATACTTATTACAGAAATTATAATAAGTAACACCGACATATATATGATTATTCTATTATTTAATTATTATTTTCAAATTTAAAGTAGCCTAGTTGTTAGTGACCCTGCCTTTGAAGCTGAGGGTTCGAATCCCACATGGGGATAAATATTCATAAATACATACATATTAACATCTATGACTCGAGTGCAAATTCATGTCCATCACGCAAATATTTGCCCTTATCGGGATCTGAACCCGAAACCCCTAGTCGAAGGTAAGGGTTTCGGGTTCAAATACCGTTTAGCTTCGAATGTGGGATTACTACTATCTGAGCTATTAGGATGATTATTTCTTTATGGAACTGAGATTATTGACGAGAATCATATCTGTTCTGTTACATATTGCTCTGATGTATTTGTCGGCAACCAATTGAATTCTGTAGATTTTTTCACTTAGTCGACTCTTACTTGACATCCACGGGAAGAAGGGGGGGTGGTATATTCTTACGTCGTAACACACGGCGTGCAGATTTAACCCTGTAATAGTTATATGACACAATTCATAACATAAATACATAACGGCCTGTTTAAGTCCACTGCAGGACATAGGCCTCTCCCACAGGGAGGATTTGACACAATCGCCACGCTTGGCAAGCGGATTGGCGATCGCAGTACTAGACCACTCGCACCTTTAGACGCTGCTGCCCAACTTCGGTATGATTATTTTGGATTGATATTTTTTAGAGAAGGTTATCCCACCCTCTATGAGCCAGAATGATATTCACGGCCGTTTCCCTAAGTCGCCTCTTACGACACCCACGGGAAGAAAGGGAGTGGCGATATTCTTACGCCGTTACCACACGGTACTGTGATCGGTATATGACACCAAGTTGTGCCATATTTTAAACAAACATAAATAAATAAAGTTGAAATTTTCTAATAATAATATACTAGAAAAGTGTAATGTATTATAAATTAAAAATATTAATATAAATAATTAAATAAATATCTTCACGCAATTCCCAATACAGGGGTAGACAGAGGTCTAGTCTAGACAATTAAGTCCCTTCGACCGAAGATAGTTTTCGGAACCGAAGATATTATAAATTAATATTTATAATTTGCCATGTGGTATCAGAGTGAGAATAATACCACTTCGCCTCTTCCCATGGGTTTTATAAGTGGTGAAGGGGTGAAAGGTATTGGATATCGTTATGGCAAAACCATCTCTAGAAATGCCATATCACAACATTCGGACCGTAGGTGACCAGCAGCGTTTGATGTGCCATTTATTTGGCTACTGGGATCGCCAATCCGCTTCCGCAGCTTGGCGAATATGGTATATCATACTTAGAAGAGAAGCCTATGTCCTGCAGTGAATTTCAACAATCCTTTATTTATGTATTTAACATTTGACCTCCATGAACGAATGACGTAAAGACAACTGGTATTCAAGGTGTCGTCATCTCGAGGTCCCGGTTTCGATTCCCGGTCGTGTCGATGTAGAAAAAAGAACACTTTTTCTACATTTTCTCAGGTCAGGGTGTTTGTGGTACCATTGTTGTTTCCGATTCCCATACCACAAGAGCATCTTACATGGGATCGAAGCAATGTATGTGATGTTGTACCTATCTCTATATAAGTATTTATTATAATTATTATTTATTATTTGTATTATAGTTTGTGTTACTTAAAATTCAATTTTATTTTAAACTTTCCTACTTTTTTTATAAATTATATAAAACGTTTCGAGGTTTTAAAAATTTCCGCCTTATCATTATAAGTCAAGGTCGCGTTGACACCAACGTAAACATTAGATAAGAATATTTCTTGTTCACAGCCCAGCGTGCGCCGTGGAGGTCAATTTGTTAAAAAAATTAGTTAATTATTACATTCAGTTTAAATTATCATATAATTATCATCAGCTGTTTTTAGCTTAGCTTCAGAGCGATCCTCTCATGCCCAGGGATAGCTGTCAACATATTCTTATTAATCAAATAATTAAAAAAAGGGACCATAGCTGAGTAGTTGGGTGGTAGGAATTTCGAGTCAAGAGACCCGAGTTCTATCCGCAGGTGGTGGGCTCGTACTAATGGGTTTTTCCAAAAACATATGTACATAAAACTTACTTTGAAATCACTTTAAATACTTATGTATATAAAGACTGCAACGGGCTCACTACCTGTCACCTTGTCCCGAAAATATCTTCGGTGGAAGGTGGGTCAAAGAGACTTAACTATCTTGACGAGACTTCTGTTTACCCCTGTGTTGGGAATAAAATTAAGATATTTATTTATTTATTTTTTAAAAACGGCTAAACTCACGTTATAATAATCGGTGTAGGTACCGCCTAGTTTCGGACCCAACGGAGCTTCTCCATCAGGGCGAGGGGAATGAGTTCGAACTCGTGTCGTAAATGTAAGGATCAGCACGTTGAAGTGGCAATGGGCCGGCCACATAGCTCGGAGAACTGACAACCGTTGGGAAAGAGAGGTTATCGAGTGGCAACATCGTACAAGCAAACGCAGTGTTGGACGACCCCCCCAGAGATGGAGCGACGACTTGCAAAATGTTGCGGGAAGTCGATAGATGCAGGTGGCTGAGGTCCGTTCAATATGAAAAGTTTTAGGGGAGGCCTATGTTTCGCAGTGGACTCTTGATAGGCTGTAAAGAAGAAGAAGAACCACTCAGCTATCGTGACAAACTTATGATCCTAGGGTTGGTTGTTGATTCGAACATAAGGATCCCTAAAAATAAGCACATAAGGATCCCTAAATTGTCATTCCATCTATATACACGGTCGTTGCGGTGTCAACGCGTGCGTCCTAGTTACATACGGATACAAATCCGAGACACAATGCGCGCATGCAAATTACACTCTGCTCATGATCATAGATTATATGATTACAACTATTCGTTTACTAAATAAATAAATAACAATCATCACGCCATTCCCAAATACGGGGGGAAACAGAGGTCTAGACTATTAAGTCGATTCCAACCTGACTGATCTTCCACCGAAAACAGTTTTTGACAGCGTGATAGGTGGTGAGGCCGTCATATATATATATATATATATATATATATATATATATATATATATATATATATATATATATATATATATATATATATATTGTATATATATAGTGGCCGTCATATATATATATATATATATATATATATATATATATATATATATATATATATATATATATATATATATATATATATATATTGTATATATATATATATATATATATATATATATATATATATATATATATATATATATATATATATATATATATATATATATATATATATATATATATTACATAAGTTGTAAAAAAATCCCATTGCTACGTGACTTGGAGAACAAACTCGGGTCTCTTGACTCGAATTCCGATCACCCAACCACACGACTATCGTGATTCTCTTATCTCTCTCTTCGTTTACCAACTTATTAAAAATTACATGTGAAAGGCCTGAAACCTGTGAGTAAGAAGGAAATAAATATTTTTAATTCTCACAATGCAGCACGTACATAAAAAATCAAAAAGTTACATAACAGTAGGGTTTTCCATAATCGCCAATCTCTCCTAGCGGATAAACGAAATCATTACTACATACTTCTCACCTTCGACATTCTGTCTGTTAAATTTTAATCAGATATTTTTCGCTATTATTATCCCACAATTTATCGTTGGCGTTTGTAATTTTTAAGGCTTTTAAATAAGTCGCCTCTTACGACACCCTCAGGGAGAAAGTTAGTGGTATATTCTTGTAGATTGGTACCAAACTGATGCCGTTTAATAGCGAAACCGGAATATGAAACCAGTACCCTTCACTTAACAATGCATTCCGGAATGAAAGGTATGTGCACAGAGAGCTAACATAACTACAAGCTAAAAGAAACCCCTTTTTTAAGTTAAAGCGCCAATAGTAATTCAAATTGCATTACAGCGGCATCTATTGAGGCTAAGCGAAGTTTATTGTTAAATCACAGACCGCATCCCTCCAAATATTTAAAAAAAAGTTTGTGGTGACCCTTTCAAGCGAAGGGTTTCGGGTTCGAATCCTGCTAACGGCTAACATTTGTGTGATGAATATGAATATTTTTACTCGAGTTGCGGATGACTACGCGCAAAATGGGTCGAAAGGACTTCAGCGTCTAAACTACAGTCTTATATAGGAAATTTTGTGTAATAATAAATATTCCTAATCCTCTTGAATCAGTGGCCGTCAAACGAATTAGTTCATAAATATCTCTGCATTGAATGGATGTGCAGATGCATGAACAAAACAGGATTTGTATGCTAATAGCTGGCATAATGCACGTTACGCATGCGCAGAGAGGATTTCTATTTTGAACCGTATTCCATTGAATTAAAATCGACTGTATCATAGGTAAAAAAATAAGGAGAGTTAGACAGAGACAGAGGTTTTGACAATTAAGTTTTACCTCCTGTTTTAAAATCAAATTAAATAATTTATTCATCACGAAATCACGACAGCTGAGTCGTCGAGTGATCAGAAATCGAGTCAAGAGACTTGAGTTCGATCCCATTGCGGTAGGCTCGTACAAATGAGTTTTTCAACAAACGTCCCTGGATTGTAATATGTTTTAACTACATGTACTATTGTACTATTATTACTACTATTACGTACTATTATTGTGCTGCAACGCTGATTTTCAAATGAAGCCTACAGGACTTCACGGACGACAATACTAAACTATAAGTTATATTGTTGTTCTCAGTAATAAATCTCGAAATGGTCTTTATTTGTCTAGGCCTCTGTCTACCTCAGTATGGAGAACAGTCAAATATTTGTTTTTTTTTTTTTCTGCTCTGGAGTGGGAGTCTACCATCTTTAAACAACCATTAACTTATATATAAATATCTTCACGTCATTTCCAATACAAGGGTAGACAGAGGTCTTGACAATTAAGTCCTTTCGGCTGCGTCACCTTCCGCCGAAGACCTTTTTTGGACACAACAAGATGACTAGTGGTGAGCCTTTCGCCGTGTTTATGTTTATGTTATGCCAACGATATAAATCGTACATAAGTTTTTAAAAAAAACCCATTGTTACCAGCCTTGGAGATCGAACTCGGGTCTCTTGACTCCGAATTCCGACCACCTAACCACTCGGCTATCGTGACATTTTACTGTAATAAAGACGTAGAACTTAGTGCATGAGTTGGACTTAATTAAGGAAATGGATAACAGGTGTGTCCATGTACCCATGAAGGATTAATTCTATTGTTTGAGAGGCTCTTCACTCGAGATGAGTTAATATATTATAATGGACGGGTTTTGCGCTAATCGCTGTGTATTCTGCTAAATGTAACATATTTAAGACGCGTCTCCCAGCGAAACGTATATTTCTTTTTAATATATTACTATATTATGATAACTAGCTGCCCCCACGGCTTTGCCCGCCGTTTAACACTTAACGCGGAACCCTAATTATGTTTCTAAAATAAAATGTTACTCCTTATAACATTACCTATCCGTCAGTGAAAGCCCTGTTAAAATCGGTCCAGCCGTTTCAGAGATTAGCCGGAACAAACAGACAGACCTAAATTGTAAAAAAATGTTATTTTGGTAATGTTATGTTCTGTGTATATCCATATACATGTAATAAAAACGGTTATTTCAATATATATAACAGACACTCCAAATATTTTTATGATGAATAGGGAGGCAAACGAGCAGGTGGTTCACGTGATGGTAAGTGATTACCGCCGCCCATGAATATAGCAATAGCAATAGCAATAGCAGATGCGTTGCCGGCCTTTGAGAAAGGTATAAGGCTCTTTTCTTGAAGGTCCCTAAGTCGTATCGGTCCGGAAAAACCGCTGACGGCAGCACATTCCATAAAGTGCAAGTGCGTGGCTGAAAATTGCGCGAAAAACGCACTGTGGTGGAATGCCAAACATTATGGTGGTGTTGATGAAAATGTACATAGATATGGACAACATCACATACATTGCTTTGATCCCAATTAAGCACTTGTGTTATGGAATTAGAAACAACGAAAGTGCCAATAATACCCTAGAATCGAGACAATGTGGAAGAAGTGAGTTTCATGTCAATATGTCCGGGAATTGAATCCGACAGAGCTCAGAGCTTGCACCATAAAAATGACACCATAAAATCTGGCGTGTATGGCACTCGTCCATGAAGGTTATAATTTCATAAAATATATACATAGTCAGGTCATAAGTATTGTCACACAGTAAAAACTTTTCTTTTAGAATGCTGTCCACAGAAAAGTTTATTGAATTCGAATTTCGAATTGTTCATGATAATAAAACTATACAGTTTTATTATCATGAACTTTTTAGAATTTTTTAGAACTTTTTAGAATTTTACTCATTTTTAAATATGGAGTGGACGCATGAAGCAGATCGTGTTGCAGTTATTGCGTTGCATCGTTGCGGTTACGCGCCAATTCAAATTTTTGACATACTGAAAAATTTGAATTTAACCAAAAGATTCGTTTATCGTATCATCAAACGATACAATGAAGACTCTAGTGTAGATGACAGGTCAAGAAGTGGTCGCCCACGGTCTGTTAGGACACCACAGCAGTGATAAAAGCTGTGAAGGCGCGAATTCAAAGAAATCCCAAACGTAAGCAGAAACTGGCCCTTCAGATGGCGTTAAGCAGAACCACGGTGAAAAGGGTGTTAAATGAAGACTTAGGGCTTCGGGCATATCAAAGAAAAACAGGACATTGTTTGAATGCTTGTCTAATGGACCTAAGACTGAAGAGATGCCGCGCTTTGTTGATTCTTTTTTCGGATGAAAAAATCTTTACCGTAGAAGAGAGCTACAACAAACAAAATAAGGAGTACGCACACAGTAGTGAAGAAGCGAGCAACCGTATTCCGCGTGTCCAACGAGGTCATTTTCCATCCTCGCTCATGGTATGGTTGGGAGTTTCATATTGGGGCTTAACAGAGGTACATTTTTGTGAGAAAGGTGAAAACCCATGCAGTTGTGTATCAAAATACAGTCCTATCGAACCTTGTGGAACCTGTTTCTTATACCATGTTCAATAATAGGCACTGGGTATTCTAACAAGATTCGGCGCCAGCTCATAGAGCGAAGAGCACAAAAGACTGGCTGGCGGCGCGTTAATCCCAACACAGGGGAAGACAGAGGTCTTGACAATGAAGATATTTTTAGAACAACGTGACAGGTGGTGAGCCTGTTGTCCAAGTTAACGATAGAATTTATACATAAGATTTTGAAAAAAGCCTTCGGTGCGAGCCTGCCACCTGGGGACCGAACCCGGGTCTCTTGAATCGAATTCTGATCACCCAACAACTCGGCTATAATTTCGATGGTTATTTAACATATAATTGAAAATAACATATCATGTTAAGAAAGTACATTACATTTATACATTTTGCCTGGAATTTTACACGGAAACAAATCAAGTATTCATCTTCCCGCATTTTCCCTATACTGGGGTAGACACAGCTCTAGACCTTAAAGTTGTTTCGATACCCTTTTCACCGAGTCTTGTTTGGAACAACGTGGAGTGTATCGCTGTTTAAGTATTCTAACTGCATAATATTAAAATAAATATTCATATATACTTATAAATATCCCCGACTTGAGTACAAAGATTTATCATACAATTATTCACCCCTAACGGGATTCGAACCTACAGCCCTTCGCTTTGAAGGCAGTCACTATTTTCGGGTCGTCTATTTTGGTACAAAAAGGACACTTTTCGCAGTTCTAAGTATATAAACTCGTATATATATGGAATTTTATTCATGAGGAAAGTTAACACTAATTAATATTTAGTTTATTTACTCATATATTTCGGATGCGAATAAATTTTGGTAATTATAAATTGATAATGATGAACACTAAACAAGAAGTATACAAAGCATCCAAACCTAAATAAATTGTGAGAAATGTAATTGTTACCAATTATGCGCACCGCGTTGTTAAATTCGCAAAGTCATCACGTTAATCTTTTAAATGTGCTCATTATCTTAACAACTCGACAGGTTTAACTGGTTGGTTGTAAATATTTTTTTTTTTTCAAACAAAGACAAACAATTATACAATATTTAACTTAGTTACTGTCAGTGCGTGAAAATAAAAAAAATAAGCATGATTTTGTTGCAGAATAAACTAGCTACTGGCAACGTATAAAAAAAAAAGAAAATCACAATGCGTTCATTTTGCATAATTCGATTATAGCCTTTGGAGTCCGTTGAACATTAACACTATTACGGTGAATGAGTAATAAGTCTTATGATGGTCGAATCACATTTGTTGTTAGTAGCTATTATGCCCCTGTGATGTAATTTTGTGTTTCCTTGTTTAATAGCGCTAAATAATTTAATAAATTTTACGTAAATCAAGAATTGCGAACTTTCGCGCTTTTTTTTGACATCACGTTTTTTTTTCTTAAAAATTTTAACACAGAGTCATCGTAATGAGCTAAATTTTCTGTAGGTTATAATTTACATGGATAATTATAAATTTAGAAGAGATTTAACACAATCGTTGACTGAATATGCTATGCGATATGAATTTGAAATGTGAAAACGGTATACCGAGTGGCGATGTGAAATGTTTTTGGTGTATTTTTTATTTGGACTACATAATCTATGCAACCGTTGTTACGATTCTGGGAGCTTTATTTATTTATTTCATGTTGAAAACGTAACTTCATTAACTTTTCAATGGATTGTGGATCACCTACTTATAACATCGAAGACTTGAGATTGTAAGTGCTTATTATAAGTTTTAAGGTTTTTATATTTGAAAGTTCACATTAATTTAAATAAGTTTTAAAGCACTAACCGTAAAACTTTTCCTGACTTGAAATTACGCGTAAATACACCCAAATGGGTGCATAAATTCACCCATTTGGGTGTATTTTTATTTGGACTACATAATCTATGCAACCGTTGTTACGATTCTGGGAGCTTTATTTATTTATTTCATGTTGAAAACGTAACTTCATTAACTTTTCAATGGATTGTGGATCACCTACTTATAACATCGAAGACTTGAGATTGTAAGTGCTTATTATAAGTTTTAAGGTTGTTATATTTGAAAGTTCACATTAATTTAAATAAGTTTTAAAGCACTAACCGTAAAACTTTTCCTGACTTGAAATTACGCATAAATACACCCAAATGGGTGCATAAATTCACCATTTGGGTGTATTTTTATTTGGACTACATAATCTATGCAACCGTTGTTACGATTCTGGGAGCTTTATTTATTTATTTCATGTTGAAAACGTAACTTCATTAACTTTTCAATGGATTGTGGATCACCTACTTATAACATCGAAGACTTGAGATTGTAAGTGCTTATTATAAGTTTTAAGGTTGTTATATTTGAAAGTTCACATTAATTTAAATAAGTTTTAAAGCACTAACCGTAAAACTTTTCCTGACTTGAAATTACGCATAAATACACCCAAATGGGTGCATAAATTCACCATTTGGGTGTATTTTTATTTGGACTACATAATCTATGCAACCGTTGTTACGATTCTGGGAGCTTTATTTATTTATTTCATGTTGAAAACGTAACTTCATTAACTTTTCAATGGATTGTGGATCACCTACTTATAACATCGAAGACTTGAGATTGTAAGTGCTTATTATAAGTTTTAAGGTTGTTATATTTGAAAGTTCACATTAATTTAAATAAGTTTTAAAGCACTAACCGTAAAACTTTTCCTGACTTGAAATTACGCATAAATACACCCAAATGGGTGCATAAATTCACCATTTGGGTGTATTTTTATTTGGACTACATAATCTATGCAACCGTTGTTACGATTCTGGGAGCTTTATTTATTTATTTCATGTTGAAAACGTAACTTCATTAACTTTTCAATGGATTGTGGATCACCTACTTATAACATCGAAGACTTGAGATTGTAAGTGCTTATTATAAGTTTTAAGGTTGTTATATTTGAAAGTTCACATTAATTTAAATAAGTTTTAAAGCACTAACCGTAAAACTTTTCCTGACTTGAAATTACGCATAAATACACCCAAATGGGTGCATAAATTCACCATTTGGGTGTATTTTTATTTGGACTACATAATCTATGCAACCGTTGTTACGATTCTGGGAGCTTTATTTATTTATTTCATGTTGAAAACGTAACTTCATTAACTTTTCAATGGATTGTGGATCACCTACTTATAACATCGAAGACTTGAGATTGTAAGTGCTTATTATAAGTTTTAAGGTTGTTATATTTGAAAGTTCACATTAATTTAAATAAGTTTTAAAGCACTAACCGTAAAACTTTTCCTGACTTGAAATTACGCATAAATACACCCAAATGGGTGCATAAATTCACCATTTGGGTGTATTTTTATTTGGACTACATAATCTATGCAACCGTTGTTACGATTCTGGGAGCTTTATTTATTTATTTCATGTTGAAAACGTAACTTCATTAACTTTTCAATGGATTGTGGATCACCTACTTATAACATCGAAGACTTGAGATTGTAAGTGCTTATTATAAGTTTTAAGGTTGTTATATTTGAAAGTTCACATTAATTTAAATAAGTTTTAAAGCACTAACCGTAAAACTTTTCCTGACTTGAAATTACGCATAAATACACCCAAATGGGTGCATAAATTCACCATTTGGGTGTATTTTTATTTGGACTACATAATCTATGCAACCGTTGTTACGATTCTGGGAGCTTTATTTATTTATTTCATGTTGAAAACGTAACTTCATTAACTTTTCAATGGATTGTGGATCACCTACTTATAACATCGAAGACTTGAGATTGTAAGTGCTTATTATAAGTTTTAAGGTTGTTATATTTGAAAGTTCACATTAATTTAAATAAGTTTTAAGGTTGTTATATTTGAAAGTTCACATTAATTTAAATAAGTTTTAAAGCACTAACCGTAAAACTTTTCCTGACTTGAAATTACGCATAAATACACCCAAATGGGTGCATAAATTCACCATTTGGGTGTATTTTTATTTGGACTACATAATCTATGCAACCGTTGTTACGATTCTGGGAGCTTTATTTATTTATTTCATGTTGAAAACGTAACTTCATTAACTTTTCAATGGATTGTGGATCACCTACTTATAACATCGAAGACTTGAGATTGTAAGTGCTTATTATAAGTTTTAAGGTTGTTATATTTGAAAGTTCACATTAATTTAAATAAGTTTTAAAGCACTAACCGTAAAACTTTTCCTGACTTGAAATTACGCATAAATACACCCAAATGGGTGCATAAATTCACCATTTGGGTGTATTTTTATTTGGACTACATAATCTATGCAACCGTTGTTACGATTCTGGGAGCTTTATTTATTTATTTCATGTTGAAAACGTAACTTCATTAACTTTTCAATGGATTGTGGATCACCTACTTATAACATCGAAGACTTGAGATTGTAAGTGCTTATTATAAGTTTTAAGGTTGTTATATTTGAAAGTTCACATTAATTTAAATAAGTTTTAAAGCACTAACCGTAAAACTTTTCCTGACTTGAAATTACGCATAAATACACCCAAATGGGTGCATAAATTCACCATTTGGGTGTTTAGTTTATTACTGTAGGTGTTTGATAATATAATTATGGCGTTTCCTTATTTTGCGTATAATTATAACTAGCTTAGACCGAACACGCTTCAGTTGCCTCACTTTGATATTATATACTAGTTCCTGCCCGCGATTTCTGCCGTATTATCTCCAAATTTCCACGGGATTCTTGTTTCTGAAGTCAAAAATTGTCTATAATTATCCCGGATCCCCAATACAATACATAAAAATTCGTTACATAAGATTATACTCTCCGATAGGAGTTATCCGGGATAAAAGTACATATGCTGCTCTAGATACGTTGGGTGATCGGAATTCGAGTCAAGAGAGTTAGATCCCCAGGCTCGTACCAATGGGTTTTTTCATAAACTTTGATTTACATCGTTGTTTTGGATATAAAGACGGCAACGGGCGCACCACCTGTCACGCTGTCCCAACACAGGGGTAGACAGAGGTCTAGTCTAGACAATTAAGACCCACCTTCCACCGAAGATATTTTCAGGACAACGTGACAGGTGGTGAGCCCGTCGCCGTCTTTATATCCAAGCCAACGATATAATTCGTACATTAGTTTTTAAAAAACCCATTGGCGCGAGCCCGCCACCTGGGGATCGAATTTGTCTCTTGACTCGAAATTCCGACCTCCCAACCACTCGGCTATACTTTTTATCGAGGCTGCTTGTATATGCATATGTTTTTAACTTTTTCGACGATCTAATTCTCATTCAAGTTTCATAGGCTCGTCTCTTATCGCAAAACACAACTAAAATAATTTTGCAATGACTTCTGGGAAAGATGTCACAATTACAGGAAACATTATTGCAAAATAGCTACAGGTATTGTACTTGAGTTGTGTGAAACCGGCGTTTTTTTTTCGTAAAAGGCGATTAAGAGAATACTTATTAACCTCCGACAGATGGCAGGATAATCATCCCGCCAAAATGTCATACAAAATAAAACAGACCGGTATCAAGCTGGGTCACCAGGTCGCTGAGACACTAGTTACTAAACTCCATAGAGTAAATAACTCATTCATGGGTACGCTTCTATAACAAAATCCCGCCAAAAGTGCAAAGTTTGCCTATTAACAGGTTTACAGAACTTATCAAAGAAAAACTGTGCAAAAAGGGTTATAAAACAATATAAATGAATATATTAATGACAGTAACCCCTGGGAATGAGTTGGTCGCTCCCATGCTATTTCTTGTTAAATTATTTTGTATTTCTTTTATAAAAAGCTAAAAAAAAGTGGATATCTACGGAGTTTCTTTTCCGACAGAGGAAATTCAATACGTAACGGTGGTATTTAACGAATTCAAACGGTGGTAGTTTAAAAAATAACGAACGATGGATGTAATGTGTATAATGTAATGTGATGCTTATATCGATAAATAAATGATTTGATTTAATTTGGTCCAAGGTATGGATTGGTTCTAAGATCGCCAAACCGCATACCGAGCGAGACGATTATTGAAACTGTTCAAGAGAGCCTTGCTAAAATGGCGGATAATACACAGTGCTTATTTTCATTATTCTCTTGGAATAATCATCGTTGATTTTACCAGGAAAATACCTATAATAATTCTGATTACGTGAATAACGGAAAGGCCTCCCGAAATATACATAGGTAGGGAAAACATCACATACATTCTCTCATCCCGAAGTAAGTACCCTAGCTAAAGCACATGGACTATGGAATCAGAAACCACGAAGAATAACATTTAGACCCGAGAAAACGTAGAATAGGTGTTTTCTACATTGATATGACCGGATATCGAATTCGAGACCTCAGAGGTGGCGACGTGAAAACCTGTGGTCAAATATTCAACACAGAAGCAGATTTTACATAGTTTAATGTGTACAATGACGCTATGTCCACAAAAATGTATTAGCATGTCTCTACAAAATGCTTAATTACACAAAACTAATCCCACACTGATGCTACTGTGAGCTAGGCCTTGAGGCATATCGTTTGCTTTAACAACCCACACTGTATCACCAACCAGAAACTTGCTTATTACACGGCCTTCAGAAAAATACTGTAAAAAAATCATACAAAGAGGAAGTAGACTCTTTAAGAGATATGGATAGACAGCCTTTCAGCCGAAACATAAATAATAATAAATAAACATCTTCACGCAGTTCCCAATACAGGGGTAGTCAGAGGTCCAGACTAGACAATGAAGTCCCTTCGACCCACCTTCCACCGAAGATATTTTCGGGACAACGTGACAGGTGGTGAGCCCGTCGCCGTCATTATGTCCGAGCCAACGATGTCGGCCGAAACATGACTTCTGTTAACCCAAGGTTTGCCGCGGTGAGCACGCACTCCCCTAACATGCTACGCGGTGGGTAATATGCCCCATATTCAAATAATTCATAAATTCGCAGCCCTGAACCCCAATCACTGTTTAGGTGTGCAGAAACGTAAGTCAAGGTAGACCAGTGGTATGGTGATCGGAATTCGATTCAGTGATTTTAGTCACCAGCGGTGACAGCGACCTCTTGACCCTCTTTTTATACGGTTAGGCAGTTATCATGGGCTGCAGTACCCACGTACCCTCAGCTGGACTGTTATCTCGTTTTTCATCTCATTCTTATAAAAATTATCCCAATGGCAGGCTTAAACTTGGGACGCTCTTTCGCTGTTCGCCACTAATTAGGTTGGCTCTATTTGTAAGCCTATACTAGCGAAATCTTGACTTCTATCCGTTGGTCTCACCGTCACTACTTTATCACACAACTAACATTGCGTCCACTGATCACGAGGGCAACACTCGCAAACAGATTTCTCTAGCAAGTGTACACCACATCTTAGTTCTTATTGAAAAGACACAGGACAAAGACAAGACTTAGACAAAGGACTTTCCTTTTGACCGACATTTTACTGAAGCCTTTTTCTATATCGCTATAAATTGCATTGTATTAAAATTCATTGTTCAACACTTGTACACAATTCACTTTATTTAATTATTTATTAATTAACCGACCGGTATTCAATTTCATTAGAGTAGAATCCGACGAAAGAAAGAGAATAGGAATAATGATACTAAATATGTTGAAATTTGTTATTACAGGTTATTACATTATGAAATAAATGAAGAATGGCAAACCATGCACCCGATAATCACCCGTACAAAGAAGTAGCAAAAGGTCTAAACTCTCCAGAACTACGTTCCAATTCCACCATACCGTTCGTAGATGAATATGTGGAACTGGACCATGTTAGGGCTGACCAGCCAATGCTCCCGAAGAGACTTAAGGACGATGCGAAAGAAGGCACTCAAATGCTCCTACCGGAAAAGAGTAAGAAGATACATGCTACCGACCTGGGATCTCATCACACCACTAACAGCGATACTATAGTAGTTAACACTCCAGAAGGGACTCTGTATATCACTCTAGAACCAGATTCCAGGTCTAGTAAACCCACCAGCCCCAGTACTGAGTCAACAGATGTGACTGAATCTTCTCCTAGTACGTCAAAAGCTTTCGGAGCGAAAGAGTCCAGTGACATGATAGAAGTGGAGAAGGAAACAGAACAGAGGAGAGCTGGGTTGAGGAGGAATTCAATATCCATGCCGACTTTGCAGAATTTGGAGTCTGAAGTTCTGAAGCATTATGTTGGGAATCCAGAGGACGAGGTGAGATTAAAAACTGTCATATTTTTTATTTTATAGTAATTTTGTACACAATATTATTGTTTTATGTTGTCGGATTGTATAATATAGGCGTGAGGTATCAGCATTTGAATACACCATACTTCTTTTAGTGGGTGGACCTTTTGGTGACGATTAAAAGCCTCAAATACTATATGTCGGTAGGCCTTTTTTTCTCTGTCCCTAAAAAAAATTTACTCTGTTACCACACGGCTTCATAATATATTTTGAAAAACAAATATATTTCGTAGAAGAACAGTTTAAAAAGAAATTTCTGACTAAATTGTTGATTTTTTTTCACGAACAGATTTGCGCCTGCTGAATTTGTCACAGCAAAACTCATAAATCAGTATGCATGTGTGTATGTATATAAGTATGTAAATAATATGTTACGTTTTACTCTTGAATTGTAAGACAAATTTAATCATCCATACATAATGGCCTGTTAAAGTCCACTGCAGGACATAGGCCTCTCCCATAAGGAGGAATTGCTATAATCGCCACGCATGGCAGGCGCATTGGCGATCGCAGTACCAGACCACTCGTATCGCAGACGCTGCTGCCCATTTTCGATGTGATTATTTTGGTCTAACATTTTTGCCATTAGGATATTCTAGGCTCTTTCCCTTAATCGCCTCTTACGAGACACAAGGGAAGAAAGGGAATGGCAACATTCTTACAATTAGCACTTAGTAATATTTAAGGTTATACTGCCAGGTTTACCTTTTACAGAGATTTACTTGTGTAAATAAATAAGCCATTACGACCACTTACCCAACACAGGGTTGGTCAGAGATCAAGACTTTTAGTTCTTTCAATCATTTAACCAGAGCCGTGTGGTATTGTGGCGACAGAATATACCATACCCTTTCTGTAACGGCTACCGGCTCTGATAGCGGGAAAACTATCTCGAAAAATACCAATCCGAGATTCAGCAGGACGAATACGTACAATATCTTAGGTGCGAAGTGTCTGGTGCTGCGATATCCAACGTTCTTGCCGGGACTATAGAGCTGGCAAAATACATTCTTACATACAATCACGCCTCTTTCCTGTAGGGGTAGGCAGAGACCACTTTTTTCCACTTACTACGATCTAGGGTTTAGGGTGCTCTTGACCTTTGTTTGGCCTTTATTCAGGACGTCCCTGATTTGGTCTCGAAACGTCCGCCTAGATCTATCCCTTCCAACACTTCCATTTACACTCGCCCCTATATACTTATTTCGTCAATCGTTCTTCATTCATTCTCTCGATTTGGCCAAACCATCTCAGCATACCTTTCTCAATTTTAGTCACTCAATCTCCTTTCAGACCCTAATGTCAACACCGGGGTCCTTAATCGTAAGTTCCAGAGAACTCGTTGGGACGAACCTAACACATCGGTTATCCAACTCGAGTCTCATCAATCGAATCCAGATCAATCAATCCACAAGCTATATGAATCCTAAAATATCTTTGGTGGAAGATGAATCAAAGGGACTTAATTGTCCAGATTAGACCTCTGTTTACCCCTGTATTGGGAATTGCGTGAAGATATTTATTTATTTTATTTAATTTCCAAGAACATGTAGATTGCTCGAAGAGGGTCAAGAGTTTTCAAATACCTAGACGTAGACATACATGCAGAAAATAATGAATTTGATAGAAGCGAAAGAGGTATGCTAGGATTGTGACACTTGACGTAAACGCCTCCCCAAGCTGTCAATGCAAATTACTAACACCTATAAATTTGTCTATTATATAAAACGTACCTTTACAAAATTCCGTGTACATCTTCGCACATCTCATCTTATCACATGTTGCGATGTCTATGACGTATTAGATTAGATAAGATTACGTTAATTCATTTCTAGGGTCTTGCGGACTTAAATAAGAACTTTTATTGAGGAGAAATAATGAGGGTTCCACTTTGACTGTTAACAAAACCGGTAAAGCTACAGGGCGTAGGTAGTATCATCTTGTACATGTCCAAGATTAGATGTGTTCTTCACGTATTTTTCCAATACTGGGGTAGGCGGAGGTGTACAAAATGAAGTTCCTTCGACCAATCTTTTACTCAAGGTTGTTTATCTATATCTGGTGAGCCTATCGCCGTCTTAATATCCAAGCCACGATATAATTCGTACATAAGTTAAAAGTATTCGTGTTTCACCCGGATATTAAAAATATCCGGGTGGTCGGAATTTCAATTCAACCAGTCGGGTTTGTGTCACACCAATGGGTTTTTCAAAAACTTGTACGAATTATATCGTTCGCTTGGACATAAAGAAGGCGACGGGCTCACCACCTGTCACGTTTTTTCGAAAATATCTTCGGTGGAAGGTGGGTCGAAGGGACTTAATTGTCTAGACTAGACTCTGTCTAGACCCCTGAATTGGGAATTGTGTGAAGATTTTATTGTTTTTTAAAGCATTTTATGCTGAACTTTTATGTTATTAAATTAAAGAGAAAAAAGTCAAAATTTCTACTGACTCGGGCAGGATTCGAACCCGCGACCTTCGCCGAATATGTGGCAACGCTCTTACCTCCGAGCCACCGTGTCTTACACGCAGTTGAATTTTTTTTTTTTTTTTATAACCATGGAGGAAATGTTTTATGCACGAACGTCCCTTGGCCGGGAGGCCACCGAAACGAACAGTGTCGGGCTCGAATCTCAGAAGGAGAAGCATACCGACTAAAACCATCCACGGGATGCTGTTGGCCCGGAGGCCTTTACAGCTTCGTCTAAGGAGACTTGCGAGGAGAGGCTCGCAAGTTAGAGTTGAAGACAATAATGGCTGCTGCTGCGAAGCGCTGCGTCCCCTAGAACGAAAGAGATGACTTCCGACATGGGGAAGTTCGAGGGCCCCAGTTGGTTTGGAGGAAAATCTCCTCTCGGATCGCCTTGTGTTAACCTTTTAGTGACGACTACGACCACGAGAAAGTCATGTGCTAGTCGTGAAATTACGACGATGGCGAGGTTGTGTAAGCCGCAGAACGCGGCTTGTGTCTGTGTGTGTGCGAAAGTACGTAGGGGGCGGGGCCTCATACGCATTGTTGACACGGGTGATTGCGTCATCATCGTCTATGATGACGCATTTCGGGCGCCTCAATTGAGGTGGAGTATCGCGCGCGGGTGTGTAATTCCTAACGCTGCCACTAGCGGATTTGTATGTAAGTTCGTCCTATCGAAGTCGATGGAGAACTTTTTAAATAACGCTGCCATTGTAGGCAGTTTGAGATCGCGATGCAGATCTACATTCCGCATATATGCGGGAGCGCCAGTTGCACGGCGCATAAATCGATTTTGAATCACTTGGGTGAGTTCAAACGTACTTTGGGGACGTGCGCGAATACTATACTGGCGTAAGACATGACGGGGCGTACGCAAGTTGTGTATAGGCGTATTTTGTGTTTAGCAGCATTTTGCTGCGGCTATTTAATAAGGTTAAAGAGGCGGCCGGATATGAAGGCCGCTCTATCTGACAATTTTAATATGTTTCTTGAAGTTCAGTCTACGATCTAAGGTGACTCCAAGATATTTTACTTCTGACACCCAGGAATGGGTTTGTCGAAGAGGGTTATTTTACTGAATCTGTTAGGGCGATTCGAGTTTTGTGATTCCTGCTGAACAAGACCGCGTTGCTCTTTTCAGGATTTATGTCGATCCTCCATTTCCTAAACCACTCGCTTAAGGCGGTGTCCGCGGCTTGGAGGCGAATGTAGATTCTCGATGCGTTAAGATCCGCAGAGTATAGAGTGGTATTGTCGGCGAATAAGGCCAATTCTACCTTTTTATTTGGGTCTTTTGGGATATCGCTCGTATAAAGCGTGTATAGTGTGGGCGAGAGGACCGAGCCTTGCGGAACGCCGGCTTTTAAGTCTCTGCTGGAGGACAGAGTGCCCTCGACTTTGTAGCGGAAGGTGCGATTCGACAAGTAGGCTTGTATGATGTGCACAAGCCTGTCTGACATACCGTAGTTGTAACGCTTGTATATCAAGCCATTGTGCCAGACTTTGTTGAACGCTTTCGCGACATCGAAGAAGAGTGCTCCTACCTTATATTTGGGGTTATCATTTAGGCACTCAGTATGTGCTCCGTGAGGCGGTGCACTTGCTGAACGCATGAGTGCTTAGCTCTAAAGCCAAACTGCTCATCAGGAATGACATTAAGTGACTGAGCGCTGTCCTTGAGGCGGATCAGAATTATGCGCTCGTAGATTTTCCCCAGTGCGCTGAGGAGACTGATGGGCCTATAGCTAGAGGCCTGTTTTTCGGTTACCCGGGTTTTGGATCCCTATTACGTGGGCTTCTTTCCAGGAGTCTGGAAAGGTGCAACTTGTGAGAAGGGCATTGAAGATTGCTACTAATAGTAATAGCAACGAATTTGGGAGAGTTTTAACTAACCTATTTGAGATGCCGTCGGCTCCTGGAGCCTTACGTACCCTAAGGTTTTTAATTATACCCTTAACCTCTTCGAGTGAGGTAGGCGGGAGAGGTTCACCCGTTAGTGGCTGCGTCATTTTCCGCGATACGAAGTCGTCCACATTCTGAATGTGTACGGGATCTGTGGGTTGCGTGCTTGGAGAGCACTGACTTTCAAGCTGTCGGCTAAACATTCGGCTTTTTCCTATCGTCAAAAGCTATAGAACCGTCGGGACTGACCAGGGGAGGCATAGATACGACAGAGTCGGACTTCATCGACCTCGCCAACTGCCAGTAGGCAGTGTGCGAAGGCGTGATGTCCGACATTAGCTTGTCCCATCTTTGCCCCGCAACTCAGCCATGCGCTGTTTAACCTCCCTTTGGGTTGGCGCATCCTAACGCGGTTTGCGTCAGTCCTATACCTGTCGTATGCCCTATTGGCAGCATTTTCCTCTCTCAACAGCTGTCTGAGCTCGGCAGGCAACTCAAAGCGGCGGTCGTTTGCCGCTTTGACCCGCCTGGAGGATACACTGACGGCGGTTTTTAGGTGAGAGGTGAGATGAACGACGGCGGCAAGTGCCGTGTCTTTATTATCAATGACCTCCGGTATGTTTGCTAACTCCGGGGAATCCGTAGACTCGAGGTATTCCTCGAGTTTACGCCAGTCTATCACGGTTTTGGTCAAAGTGACCTCTGCGTGCGGAAAAATTTTAAAATACTGTTTTTCCATTGGATGCGTTACCATAAATGGCCAATCCATTACAATCCACCAGAAAATCCTAAATTTGTCAGTAATAATCAGCATTCCTTGTTATTTAATGACGTTGTCATTATTTTAAAAAAAAAATCTTTATTGAATAAAACAAAGCAACGCAGTGCTCTCTCTATCTCTGTCCGATAAAACGCAACCTAAATCTAGAACATTATATTTGCTGGTTTCGTTTTTAATCTCAATCCGCTTAAACAGCACGTTCATAATCTATTCGATTGTAAAATTTGTATAAACACTGTAGTTGTTTTATAAGGACGTCTTTACACTGACGGTTTTAAAGAAAAAAAAAGGAAAATATTTTCACGCTATTTCCCAATCCCTGTATTAGATAGAGGTCTAGACAATTAAGTCCTTTGGACCCACCTTCCACCGAAGATATTTTCGGGACAACGTGATAGGAGATGAGCCCGACGCCGTCTCTATGTCCAAGCCAACGATATAATCGTATATAAGTTTTTGAATAAACCCATTGGGACGAGCCGGCCACCTGGGGATCGAACTCGGGTCTCCTGACTCGAAATTCCGATCACCCAGCCACTCGGCTATCGCGACTTATGATCGTATAATTACTCACTCTATCATTTCTGAGAAATAAAAAACTATTGCCTTTTTTAAAAGCATATAAGTTATGTTGATCTTTTTGTCATTAAATTAAACAGTAATTTAAAAGTATTGATTTTTTGTATTTACGCGAATACTACACATTTTCAATAAAACGATTTTCGGATTTCATCGCGTTTTTAATTAGTATTTACAAATTTTAAAAATAGAAAACATGCACCCGAAACGTCGAGAAATAAAAATAGTTTGTAAAAACTAATTAGAAACGCGATGAAATCCGAAAATCGTTTTATTTAAAAGTAATTTAAAAATTTAAATGACACCGGCGGGATTTAAACTTGTTATTTTCTATCCACCGTGTCCTATAATGTTTCGTAGCTATAAAGTTAGGGACATTGAAGTGGAGGTTGGAGTATCTTCCAGGAGATATTGCTAACGCCCTAACAGGCGTGAGTAAAGATATTAAAAATTTCAACTGATACGAGTAGGTCACAGTGGCTCGAGGTATCGAATTTCGGTTTTGTAAGTTGTTCTTCATAATTTCACTTTAATTTAATAATAAAAAGTATGTTTTTAAATCGCCACTCATTCATATACTGACTAAAGAATGGCAAATTCGGCACGGATGTTGTGTTGAGAACCTCAGCTAAGAGAAGTCTCTAGAAAAAGTAAAGGGGTAGAATGAGAGGTGAAAGTTTCTATGGAGCTGCTTCTATCTGGTCTTGATATTAATCATAAATTATATTTTCAACGAGGAAAATTTTATATCCGGGAATTCGTAATTAGGTGTTTGTTTACCACATTTAAAAAGCCGCTTAAAGTAGTCATCGAGGGGAAAGCCTCTGACGTAAAGCTGGTTAAACTAATAAATATTTACATGTATACATACATACATTCATAAATAACGGCCTGTTATGGACCACTACAGGTCATAAGCCTCTCCCATAGGGAGAATTTGCCATAATCGCCACGCCTGGCAAGCGGATTGGCGAGCGCAGGACCAGACCACTCGCACCTCAGACGCTGCTGTCCATTTTCGGTCTGATTATTTTGGTCAGATCGTTTTTAGAGATGGATATTCGCCACTTATCTTTTGCCATAATAATGTTCAAGGCTGTTTCCTTTAGTCGCCTCTCACGACACCAGAGAAGAAAGGGAATGGCAATATTCTCAAGCCGTAACCACACGGTATCTCCACGATAACTTCACGATATTTCTGATAATAGGGTTGGGCAGAGGTTCAGACAATTTTTAACAAAAAGCAAAGTTCTTTCGACCCACCCGTCGCCGTCTTTACGTTCAAGCCAACGATATAAATCGTACAAAATAATTAGAAAAAACACATCAGAAAGAGCCGACCACTTGGGGTCGAACTCAGGTCCCTTGACACGAATTCCGATCCAACCACTCGGCTATCGTGTGTAGTAAAACAATAAAAGCATAAACATTTGAATTTGGCAATCTCACAATCAGTACGTCAAGAGCTCTATCATAATGATATCAATTGATAAAGGTGTGAAAGAAATGTCTTTTAATACTTCCTCGTAAGTTGTTTCCATAGACAGTAGTGCGCTGATATTATTACGTGCTGGAGTAATTATACCGCGAAGTGTATTGAGATATACGCGCTGATAAATCTGTGCTGAATAGCCCATTATATAGCAAGGATGTAAACGTGTTTTAATTTAGAATCAAGGTTATATAAAAATTCATATAACTTCTATAGTTCGCGCGTCTCCTTGAATTAGCGAGATAACTTATCTTATATCGAGCGACAAAACAATCAAAGACAATATTTGAATATTTGCGGAATTTAACTCTAGAAAGTACGACTAGTAAATACAAGACAAAATGAGGGTCAGAAAGAAACCGGATCTACGTATAAACATTCCCTCATATCCACATGATTATGTTGAAATGCCGGCGGAAACTAAACGACTAATTCTCGAAGCCAATCGTACACCTAACGATATTAAATATATAGATGACGATACAGGGCCCTCTGACGTCAGCTTTACCGTTGGTAGTCCGCTTATTCCGAAAGACAACGGGGAATTCCGATCTCCTACACCCGAAGTTAAGTTTGCTGAATCATGTGATGGTAAAGAAGATGGTGGAAAAGAAGATGATGGAGCAACGGCTGGTGACAGTCCCATCGTTCACAGGAAACAGTTGAAAAGAGCATCCATTTCGGCACCAGACCGCTTAAGAACTTTTGAAGTGGACGCTTTAAGAAAGATGCATAAAAATAATGTGAGTTTTGCTTTACTCATATATTTTTAGCCTATGTTATCAGTTATTAGTAACTATGTCTTTCAAGCTAATACTTGTGGGTTCGAATTCCATTAGTGGTAAATATTTGTGAGATGAATGTTAATGTTTATAATTGAGTGATGAATGTTTGTATATAAAAAGGTAAATAAAGAATTAAGAAACAGAAAAAAAAATAATTATCTTTACGCAGTTCCCAATACAAGAATTTACAGAGGTCTAGTCTAGATAATTAAGTCCCTTCGACCACCTTCCACCGAAGATATTTTCGTGACAACTTGACAGATGGTGAACCCGTCGCCGTTTCAATGTCCAAGCCAACGATAAATTATAGCCAACGGTAAATAAGTTTTTTTGAAAAACCCATTGGTACGAGCCTGCCACCTGGAGATCGAACTCGGGTCTCTTGACTCGAACTTCCGACCACCCAACCACTCGGCTATCGTGACTCTCCAGAAAACTTTCTTAAGAAAAAAAGATTTTTCATTAGGCTACTCTGAGACTTTTCTCAAGCTGAAAAAATCGGCAAATAAGATACTGCTGACAGAACTGCTTATAACTTCTTTACCAAAAACCTTATCATTACTAGTAGGTTATAATTTTTTGCGTTAGTTTGTCTCTGGACAAACACACGGACTATGAACAAATATTTGTAGTCAACCTCTACTTACCTTCGGGTATTGCAGATGAATATAAAACTATTACAATGAGTCTTGAAATAGAAAAACTTGAGGTCGATCCCCACGATGAAGGCTCGTGCCAATGGGTTTTTTCGAAACTTACTGAAGTCATACTTTTATGTCACGATAGCTGAATGGTTGGGTAGTCGGAATTTCGGGTCGAGAGACCCGAGTTCGATCCTCAGGTGGCAGGCTCGTACCAATGGGTTTTTCAAAAACTTATGTACGAATAACATCATTGGCTTGGACATAAAGACGGCGACGGGCTCACCACCTGTCACGTTGTCCTGAAAATATCTTCGGTGGAAGGTGGGTCGAAGGGACTTAATTGTCAAGACTAGACCTCTATCTACCTCTGTATTATTTATTTTAATCGTATGTACGAATTTGTATATTTGTGTTTGACATAAAGACAGCGACCGGCTCACCAACTGTTACTTTGTCCCAATTAACCTCCGGTATAAATGGTTGTGAAGGGCTCAATAAAAGTCACCATAGCCGAGTGGCTGTGTGAGTCGGTCTCCAGGCGGTAGGCCCGTGGGTTTGGAGTCAATAACTTTTTACGAAACGTTTAATGTACGTTTTAAATCGTTAGCTTGGATATAAAGAAAACGACAGGCAGAAAACGACAGGAAAAGGCAGGCACCATTCACGGTATCCCAATAAAGTCTTCGGTGAAATGTGGCTCGAAAGGACTTAAGTGTCTAGATCTCTGTTGACTCCAGTACGGGGAAGGGCGTGAAGATATTCACCCATTACCAAGGTTGACAGTTGTACACGGCGCGGTGACACTGAAAGTGCCCGTACTCCAGACATTGATTATCCAAATTGCTCGACCGCATCCTGTCGCGACGCACAACTTGAGCGGCGACTTTTGTTTTTTATCTATAATTTTTATCGCTTATACTTTTCCATTCACTGCTTTGACCATTCATGTAATTATTGTTTTTGTGTAGTTATTGTAATTATTGTTTTGCGTAGTTACATGTGTAGCGTACGCACCGGTTTTCATGATGTCGCCGGCTCTAAAGTCCCGGGTTCGTTTCTCCGAAGGACGAGAACCGCTTTTTCTATATTGCCTCGGTATAAGTAACTAGTAATGTTCATAATATTAACAATATTTATGATATTCTACGTGGAGTAGTTCACGAACACAGTCGAATGGCAGGTTTGATCCTGGGACGCTCTTTTCGTAGTCTGCATCATAACCTAATAAGTAATTGAAGATTGGACTATTGTACTAGATACAAATCCCTTGTTTCATTTTTATATATAACGTTTTGTGTGTACGTAAATTTATAAAAAAATATATAGTCATCTCGCAACTTAGACGCTTTTCGGTGTAGTATTTTTCGAGAAGTTTATTCCGCCATCTATGGGTAGGCAACTGTATTTATAAAGATTTTCTCTGTACTGTATTTATAAAGGGAAGAAAGGGGGTGGTATATTTGTACCCCGTTACCACTCCGCTGTTCAACGTACATCATTTCTTTATCATTGTGGTCTTAAAAGATCCTCTTAATTACTTGAAGAGCCATTATCACAATGATAACACCTTTAGCGTTGACCTGAATTGCTTTAGCAATGATCATAATGAACGTAAACACTTATTACACATGTATCAATATAATTTTTTATAGTTTAAGCTTATTTATAAGAATTTTTTTTTTATAGAGAAGGGGCGCAAACGCGCAGATGGCGCACGTGATGGTAAATGATTACGGCCGCCCATGAACACTCGCAATACCAGAGGCATAGCAGATACGTTGCCGGCCTTAGAGTGCCCCCTCCCACCCAGAATTGGGGGAGGAGGGTGTGTTGTCCACCAACAATAATAATTAATAATTATGAACAATTCAGTCCTTTCGGTGCACTTTTTATCGGATCTTACTTGGGATCAAAAAACTTATCAAGATACTTCTACGTTTAATGTAAATATGATAGTTTGTATATTTGGATGTTGTAACTCAATCACGCCGAAACTGCTGAACAGATTTTAATAAAATTAACCGGCATTTACTATATAATTTCGAAGATCGAAAGGTCTAAAGCGTTTAAAGCTCTGACTACTCTAATTATCGTTCGTGTGAAATATAACAAAAACATATGAAATCTCTTTCAAAACAATCATACTATTAAAGTAAAGAAAACAAAAAATGTTTCTAATATTTTAACTGACACGGGAAGAATTCGAATCTGCGACCTCTGCTGAACCGTGGCAACGCTCTTACCTCTAAGCCACCGTGTCTTACAAGCATCAGTTGACATTTTAAATCTGTATTCTCTTTCTTTATTTACGCCTGTTTTTGGCATCGGCGCTATCTATTGTCCCTTTAACAAGTGACAAAAACATTTTTTCTATTTAATTTAATAAACATAAAGTTCAGCATAACTTATATGCCTTAAAAATCATATTTTAAGAGTCAGGGATATCTGGACGTCCGCAGTTGAACGACACATTAGTGCGGCCTATTTGCCTACATTCAATTCTCTCGAATATGCCCGAGACCTGACCATCAGCGGATTTAGTTCTCTATTACTTTTTGCCTTCTGCTTACACTTTATATACAGTATAGTGTGTTTAACGATATTCTTTTTTCGAATTTCGATCAAATAGATATCAAATTCATAAACAAGTTTAAAAATGAGTTCCAATTAATGTATGGCAGTGGCTTTACAAAAAAAAATTACGTTCTTTTTTTGAAAAATGACCAACGAATCAAAGTTCAACGCGTTCGCTCACAAGTTCAAATACCGTTCGCCGCTCTGGATAGAGTCGGATTCGGATTTGAGCAAGAGTAGCAGGTGTGGGAGTGGGAGTGGGAGGAGTGGGGGGTTGAGCGGCAGTGAGGGGAGCATAGGCAGCAGCGGTTCGGACAGCACCGGGAGCGTCAACAACTACTTAGATTCAAAGGTTTTAGTTAATTTTGTTACTACTATTACTGTCATTTGTCGAGCGAAATTATATTTTTCGAGATTAAAGTTAACATATCCGAGTGGTTGGGTGATCGGAAATCGAGTCAAGAGACCCGTGTTCGATCCCATGGCTAGTAGCAATGGGTTTTTACATAATTTGTGTACGATTTACATCGTTGGCTTGGACGTAAAGACGGCGAAAGGTTCAAAACCTGTCACGTTGTCCCCAATAGTCTTCGGTAGTAAAGCGTAGGTCGAAAGGACTTAATTGTCTAGACCTCTGTCTACTCCTGTATTGGGAATGGCGCGAAGAAATTTTTTATAAGTTTTCGAAAAAACTCACAGCCACGCGCCGACCACTTGGGGATCGAACTCAGGTCTCTCTACTCGAATTCCTATCACCCAACAACTATCGTTACTTTTAAACGTAACTTTCATCGTGTCTTAAACGCATATATAGTTAAATAACAAACAATCAATTATTATTAATATTATTGTAATGAATGCCGTATTATGACTTTTCCTTAGACTTACCTTCATGTTTCCAACGTCAATAATGCGAAGGACGGAAATAGTATTTGCCTACAAGGAAATACTCACCACGCGATATTATACCTACTTATTTACTATCACGCACAATCCCTGACGTGGTATCCACAGAACAGTTCACCAAGTGTCACGATCCTCACATATTCCTATGTATACACGCACGTCTATGTATCCGAGGACTCTTGACCTTCCCCGCTTCAAGCTATTTGCTCTCATGGTCTTCAAAAGTTAGTCTCGGCCTACCTCGACACCTTTTAATATTAACTTTTTCACTATATATTTTCTTCGCCATTCGGTTTTCACTCATTCGCAGAACGTGCCCAAACCGTTGAAGTACGTCCTTATCGCTTTTAGTGATAAAATCATATTTCAAACCTAGTATTTTGTGAATCTCTTCGTGTCGTTTTCGATCGGCCAAGTTAACGCCGCACATGTTACGAAGAGATCGCTTCCCGACTGCACTCAACTTGCTTTTATGCTTCTTCTGGCATACCCAGAATCGCTGCCATATAACAAAGTTGATAGCAATATTTATCAAAATATTTATTCAAAATATTTATGCAAAATTGCATAAAAGATAACAAGAAATGGCATGATAAAAGCATTCTCAGGGGTTACTATCATTTATATTGTCATAATCTTTTTATAATTAAATAATAAATTTTGAACAAATATCTTCAAGGCTTCTTTGGCAAGTAATAATAAATAGATATGAATATATAGATATGCACAACATCACATACATTGCTCATCCCAAAGTAGGCAGCTAAAACACTTGTGTTATGAAATCGGAAACAGGACAGGTTTTCTACATTGATCCTTTCGGGAATCGAACTGGGGCCTTAGAGCTGGCGACCTCATAAAACTGGTGTGTACATCGACCGTTCATGGAGATTGTAATCATTTCCTCATCAATATAAGTCATATAAATACATTACATCAATAGATTTTCATTCTTTTAAGCTACCACATACAACTACCACAAAACTTAGCATAGCTCACGTAGAGATATATAAGCTCATCACCTAACACGTTGTACCAATAAATGTCTTTGGTGAAAGATGGCTTTGGCTCGAAATGATTGAATTGTCTGGATCTCAGTCTACCCCAGTGTTGGGAATAGTGTGAAGATATTTAATTTTATCTAATATTTAATATAGCATAGTTGTGTAATAACGTTCCTCTAACATAGAAGAAAAGACAGGTGAAAGAAACTCCGTAGATACCCTCTGTTTTTTTTAATCAAATATAATACAATATTCCACAAAAAATAATTTGAAATAGCAGGAGAATGATCAATTCATTGTCAGGGGTTACTATCATTCATTCAATTGATTGGTGACAAGAGAGCTGGTTCTTTTCTCGCTCAACGGTTAAGTCTAGCCATTCAAAGTGGAAATGCAGCCACCGTTCTTGGTACCATGCCACGAGGAGTAGGGCTCTACGATTATTGAAGTTTTTAGTCAATAAGTATTGTAAATGTAAACATAATTTGTTCTGTAAATAAATTATTTTACATTGTATTGTTATAAACCCTTTTTATAAAGGTTTATTTATGATTTTAGTAATGTACAGGAAATCTCACTCAGGGTCCGAAGGGAGAGTGAAATTTATGTATTTTGCAATCAACTATAACTTAAAGATCTTTAAAATGAAATATTAAGTATATGTCAGCCGTGCGTCAGACGTTTTTAACTGTCCATTGTCAAAGTAAATGACGCTAAAATTATCATAAAATAAATTAATTTTATTGTTCGTTATTACTTAGCGCTTCATATTGCTAGGTACATTAACAATTGACGCAAGACGGCAATTCCATTCTCATAAATTTAATGTATTCGCCGTATGGTTACGGCGGAACATACCACCTCCTTTTTAACCGTGGGTGTCGTAAGAGGCGACTAAGAGTAAACCTTTAAAATACCTTACATTAAATATCATTAGTCCAACCTGTCCTAGTCCTGTATTGAAGCTGACTATGGAAGAACCCCTCAAAAAAGACCCATGTCCAACAGTAGACTTTCACAGGCTCGTTATGTACATGTATGTATTTAAACACAAATTACTTTACATTTTAATTTCTTGTAGGTTAAAATCTAAAAGAAATAGGTAGCGCTTCTCTTTAGGATCGCTTTTCACATTTGTATAATACATTATATTGTAAAAAAAATATTGACCAAAAAAAGAGGATACCTACGGAGTTTCTTTCGCTTGTTTCTTCTCCATTAGCGGAATCTAATGAGGTTGACCACCGTTTTGGTAAATTAAAAATGACTATCGATAAACGAATGTACATTTTTATGACGATAAATAAATGATTTAATTTGATTTGCTTATATACTTTTCAGCCATCTTTCATATCTTTTTTAAGTTTTTGGCATCGATTTATGTATAGATTATGACCAGGACCCGGGATAGTGTATTTCTCCAAGGTTATCAACGCTAAAAGTTATTGTGTAAACATGGTAAAAACACCGAGATACAATAAATATACTGTCAGGTACAAAAAACCGAATTAATGCAATATAATTTGAGAAATTTGTGAAATTTCAGAAAGAATTATTTATAGTGTTTAACAGCGCCATCTATCCGAACAAAATAACATTAAAGTAGCTAATGTTTTTACAGACAATATCTTTCCAGCTGATCTCAAAAGATGGCGTTTAAATTATAAATTAGATGAAAAGTATTTTGTAGTTATTTAATGATATTAATATGATTAGTAAAGATAGTCTCATCAGGTGGTAAGAAGGTTTATATATTATTTGAAGTTCTTTATTGTACATGTATAAAACTTCTAATGTTCGGAGGATAATCTTCCAATTCAATGTTCTATATAGATTAAATTAAATATTACTATATTGTATATTAAACATACAAATCGTAGAATTGAAATTAAAATAAGACATGAACACAATGTGCGGATTTATCATAAATTAATAAATGAAATCACTAAGTAATAATAATAATAATAACATAAATTATTAAATGATCTTTCAAGCACATCCATAGATAATGGCCTATTAAAGTAAATAGGCCGTCCTATCTAAAGTCCACACTTTAGACAGGACATAGGCCTCTCCCTTAGGGAGGATTTGCCATAATCGCCACGCTAGGCAAACTGATTGGTGATCTCAGTAGCAGACCACTCGCACCTCAGACACTGCTGCCTATCTTCGGTCTAATTATTTCGGTCTGATATTTTTCAAGCAATCTTCATGTTATCTATAACTCACTCTACTCTCACAAACAATAAACTTTCTGAACCCCAATGAATACAATTTGTGTCTCGACTTCTTTCTCTCTGCGATGTTTGATTGATACACATTTGAAAAAGCCAAACGTGGTTTCTAAATTATCGAAAAAACATTAGAATTATAAACAAATTTCGATGATTTTAAATTATAAACGAATTGAGTAGTCACGAGGCCGAGTGGTTGGGTGGTCGGAATTTCGAGTCAAGAGACCTGAGTTCGACTCCAGGTGGTAGGCTCGTACCAATGGGTTTTTCAAAAACTGATGTATGAATTATACAGTTGGCTTGGACATAAAGACGGCGACGGGCTCACCACCTGTCACGTTGTCCCGAAAATATCTTAAGGTGGCAGGAGGGTCGAAGACTGGAAGACCTCTGTTTGCCCCTGTATTGGGAATTGCGTGAATATATTTATTTATTATTATTATTTATTTATTTAATTTCGAAGAATATGCAGATTGCTCGAAGAGGGTCAAGCGTACTCAAATACCTAGACGTGCATGTATGAAGGAAATGATGAATTTGATAGAAGCGAAAGAGGTATGCTAGGATCGTGACACTTGACGTGCTGGTCTTTCTAGATACCCCATCGTCATCATATGCGTGAAAATATATATATCATAAAAATCATTGTCATCTAGCAGTGGTGTTTAAATGATCCGAATTTCGAAATCAAATACCAGATTATTTTTCTCTAGTTTGTTATTCGTATTTCTTAAGAAAACTCACGTGGAGAGTCCACGTGAGTTGGATCTTCTTTAATTAGATATCTTCCAGCTCAGTTCCACATTTTTACCGATTTCTGTCACCAAACGGTATAGAACATACTGCTGTGTTCCTACTGAAAGATATGGAGAGCAAAGAGTAAGTGTAACTATGGATATTTAGTTGATATCTTCCTACATCTCTAAGGTGAAAGTAACCTTCTTGCAATATACTTATTTGCGTCCTCCCACTTCCTCCCCTTTGTTTTAGTCAATAGCTATCGGGTGGAATGGTAACATGCTTTCCAAAGAAAAATGTTTAGTGCTAATGCACTAACACTAATGAAAATGGAAATAGACTATGTTAGTCATCGCCTTAGCCATTGAGTCTATGAGAGGGCGTCTGTTCATTAAGTTTTAATTGATTCATTCATATGTCATTCTGTATCTCTGGAGGATGCGAGGTCCGAACAGATTTGACTTCGACTGCATCCCACTAACTCAGGTGAGATTCGAATTAAATCAAATTTCTCATTATAAGTCACAATATGAGGTTCCAAAAGTACCTTCGGTGGAAGGTGTGTCGAAACGACTTGATTGTCTAAACCTTCAGGTCTAGACCTCTGTCTACGCCTGTATTGGAAATGGTGTAAAGATATTTATTTATTTCAATTAATTGATATTAGTGAAATATTACATCGAACAATTGTCAATCGATTGAGAGGTAACTGTCGAAAAAAAATCTTTTCTTTCTTCTCTGCAGTCATCCGCATCATCTATTAAAACTGTCCGGTGGTGTTTTCTACAGGTGAGTCCACATCTGTCGGAGGCAGGGTGGTGTTTATCTCCTCTTTGGACAAGTTAACATCATGGCATTTATTGCAATTGGAAAATGGCATCATTTATTGCTTTACTCTTGTACAACATAGATCTACACTACCTCTACGTTATAACATGGTATTCCTTTGCTAAAATATTCCATCGCACTGTAGGTCTACTGCTACATAATTCCAACAGGCATTAAATGAATAAATAAATACATACATAGTAACTTTATCACATTCATTGCTCTGTTCCCGAAGAAAGTAGCTAAAGCACTTTTTGGTATTACACACGCGAAGGTACCCAACCATTCGGCTATAGTGACTTTATTGTTAAGAAATGTTAAGGATCATTTGAACTTCCAATGATTTCAGATACCGGAGCATCATCGGAGCACGGCCTCGGGCTTCAGCGATGGCGGGAACACGGCAGACGACGTGCTTTCCGACGAGGAACGAGTCAAGTAAGCGTTACTTCACGCACTTCCCTGACGGGGTGACAAGAGAGGAAATATCGCCAAGAATCACTATCCTAACATACCTCTTCCGAGTATCAAATTCCTATTTTCTTCATACAAAACGAGTAAAGTGATATTAATAGCAATATTATTAATCATCGCGTAATATTATTAATAAAACAAGTAATAATCACGATGACCGATTGGTTGGGTGATCTGAATTAGAGTTGAGAGACCCAGGAAGTAGGCTGGTAGCAATGGGTTTTTATAAAACTTATGTACGATTTATATCATTGGCTTGGGCATAAAGATGGCGACGGTATCACCATTTGTGTCGTTGTCTCAAAAAATTTCGTCGCTAGAAGGCGGGTAGAAAGGACATAAAGGTCTGGACCTCCGTCTACCCCAGTGTAGGGAAGATATCTTCTTTTTTTTAAATACGGGTCGTTATGATGAAGATCCTTTATTGTATATTTATATATCCTACTGTAAATTCTACTTGCGTTTTCTGTGGCATAGTGAAAGACAGAGAGCGCTTTCCACTCTAAGTGACATTTAGTTTCCTTATATGGCACGCAGTGAAATCACGTCTAGATATTTATTAAAAAAAAAATAAAAAAAAAAAATATCTTCACGCAATTCCCAATACAGGGGTAGACAGAGGTCGAGTCTAGACAATTAAGTCCCTTCGACCCACCTTTCACCGAAGATATTTTCGGGACAACGTGACAGGTGGTGAGCCCGTCGCCGCCTTTATGTCCAAGCCAACGATATTCGTACGTAAGGTTTTGAAAAACCCATTGGTACGAGCCTACCAACTGGGGATCGAACTCGGGTCTATTGACTCGAAATTCCGACCACCCAACCATTCGGCTATCGTGACTATTTAGATATTTATTAATTTTCATTATATATATATATATATATACATATATATATATATATATATATATATATATATATATATATATATATATATATATATATATATATATATATATATACATATATATATATATATATATATATATATATATATATATATATATATATATATATATATATATATATATATATATATATATATACATATACATATATATATATATATACATATATATATATATATATATATATATATATATATATATATATATATATATAATAAATAAAATAAATATCTTCACGCAATTCTCAATACAGGGGTAGACAAAGGTCTAGTCTAGACAATTATGTCTCTTCGACCCACCTGCCACCGAAGATATTTTCGGACAACATAACAGGTGGTGAACCCGTCGCCGTCTTTATGTCCAGGTCAACGATATAACTCGTACATAAGTTTTTGAGAAACCTATTGGTACGAGCCTGCCCACCTGGGGATCGAACGCGGGTCCTTTGCCTCGAAATACGACGGCCGTCGTGACTTTTTAATTGACCACATTGTCTATGTTATAATAGGAACAGAACACGTACCTTCTTTCTTTCAATCTTAAATAGCTTAAACCATTACCAAGTAGTCTATCATGTAGAGAGTGAAATTGCAACTGGTGCTTGGTCGTTGCCCGGATGCACTTCCTTATTAAGTTGTCCCTTAAGATCGAGTGCAGATCCCCTCCCCCCTCCTCCTCCCACTTCCCCCACTAGCGTCGACACACGTCCGTTCCTGACCACTTGCGTAAGCCCATACTGATTACTGACCTCATAAACTGTGAATGATTTGAGGAAGTAGTGTTCGTCTAAAAAATATTAGCAACATGCAGAAATATTCACGCCGTTCGCAATACTGTGGTAGGCAAAGGACCAGACGATTAAGTCTCCTTCGATTCGCCTTTCATCGAACACTTTTTTGGAAAACGTGACAAGCCAACGATATAAAGGCAACATAATTAAAAAAAAACTCACGACTATAAGTTACCATTGGGGGATTCTATTAGTCTCTTCGGTAAAAATTGTAGGTCGAAATATTCTAAACCTAAAATAAATATATATAAATAAATATCTACACGCAATTCCCAAACACAGGGGTAGACAGAGGTCGACTTTAGACAATTAAGTCTCTTTGACCCACGTTCCACCGAAGATATTTTCGGGACAACGTGATGGGTGGTGAGCCAGTCACCGTCTTTATGTCCAAGCTCCCGAAATAAATCGTACATACGTCTTTGAAGAAACCCATTGTACGAGCCTCGGGGATCGAACTCCGGTCTCTTGACACCGAATTTCCGTCCACTCAACCACTCGGCTATCGTGACTCTTCTAAGCCTGTTCTACATTATTGCGAATATGCTTGTAGATATTTATTTTTAATTAAATAAAATCTGTTATTTAGTAACATGACTAGTAACTGGACTCGATTGTGTCGGCCCGTGCGAACCGACTGGCCACTGGCTTTAAAACAAACAACCAATTGACATACATCTGACGCCATTATAGTATCAGAGAGCGTGATTTGTCATCTGTCAAATGTTGCAGCTCTTTGTCAACTCTCCAGTTATAGCTAAGGATGTAACAAGATATCTATTAAAATATATCTTCACGCCGTTCTGGGGTAGATAGGGGTCAGGACAATTAAGTCCCTTCGACCCACCTACCATCTAAGATGTTTTTGGGACAACGTGACAGGTAGTTAGAATGTCGCCGTCTATATGTTCAAGCCAACGATATAAATCGTACGTAAGTTTTTGATAAAACCTATCGATACGAGCCTTAGAGATCGAAATCGGATCTCTTGAATCGAATTCCGATCACCCAACCACTCGGCTATCGTGAAAATAAGTACTTACTTACTTGATAATTATTTACTTCTTTTAATATAACTATAACAATTTAATAATAACAGTAAATATAGTCCGAGATAAATAGTACAAGGTGAAAACATCAGTTTTGTTGTAGTCTGATGCTGCGTAATTATAAGAATACATACATACATGCAGCATTCATTACGACCTGTCTCCACTGCTACGTGATATGTATACCTACATACAACACAAGTCACGACAACCGAGTGGTTTGATGATCGGAATTCGAGTCAAGAGACCCCGAGTTCGATCCGCAGGTGGTACCAATGAGGTTTTTGAACACTACATAAATATAAAACAACCAACCATAAAAACAACCTATACATCTATATATTTACATAAAATTAAAATGTCTTGATATATTGCTGAATTGCTTGGGTGATCGGAATTCGAGTCAAGAGACCCGAGTCGATTCCCAAGTGGCAGGCTCGTACCAATGAGTCTTTTCAAAAACATATGTACGATCATATCGCTGGCTTGGACATACAGACGGCGACGGGCTCACCACCTGTCACGTTGTCTCAAAAATATCTTCGGTGGAAGGTGGGTCGAAGGGACTTATTTGTCTAGACTAGACTTTTTTCTTATTTTTTGACATAAAGACGGCGACGGGCTTACTACCTGTTGTCTCAAAAATATTATATGGAAGGTGGATCGAAATGACTTAATTGTTTAAACCTCTGTCTAGTCCTGTATTGGGAATGGCACGTAAAGTGTCTGTTAGCGAAGTAGAATTTATACACTTACGTATAAATTAACAGCCTTTAATTGTATACATAGGAAAGTATATACTTATTAAAATTTTATATTCGGTACTTACATAAAAAAACAATTTATACGTCTTTCTGTCGGTTTGTTCCGGATTAGCTCTAAAACAGCAAGACCGATTTTGACGGGTCTTGCAGATAGTTAATGTTATAAGGAGTAACTGAGGCTTCTTAAATTTTTTAAATACGATTGGGGTTCAGCGTGAAGTGTTAAACCGCGAGCAAATCCGCGGGGGGCAGCTAGTTATGACATTAGATTATTCACTTTTGCTGTGGGGGACGGTGGGAAATGAACAACCAGAACTTCAGATGGCATGCCACTACACTATATGCACATTGGTAATACCAGAGGGCCTGTAACTGAGTGGCTTGCTTTTGAGAAAGGCATTACATACTTTTCATTTTCATTTCACTTCATCACTATAAAATTTGATGCTATACCTCTTTCGTGATGATGACATAAAATATTATCAATTTTACGTCAATACTACAGAATAATAAAAATATTCTCACGATATTTCCAATAAAAAATTTAAGATTGAAAGACAGAGGTCAAGACAGTAAAGTCCTTTCGAGCCCCCAAGACATTTTTGACAGGTGGCGAGCCCGCCTTCTTTATGCCCAAGCCAACTTTATAAATCATACATAAGTACCAGAATCACAATTGTTTACCGACTTGCAAAAAGGAGGAGGTTCTGAATTAGGTTGTTCGTTTTTTTTAAAGTTCGTTACTTCATAACTCCATCATATGTAAACCGAAATTTTGAAAATAACTTTTTGTTTTAACATTTAATAAAATTCCATTGTCACCAAATCAGGATCTGATTATAAAATCCCAAGTGAATCAAGAAAAGTCCTCAAATTTTATTAGTATTTAGAGTAATTATTTTTCACGATAGCCGAGTTGTTGGGTGGTCGGAATTTCGAGTCGAGAGACCCGAGTTCGATCCCCAGGTGGCAGTACCAATGAGTTTTTCAAAAAACTTATGTACGAATTTCATCGTTGGCTTGGACATAAAGGCGGCGACGGGCTCACCACATGTCACGTTGTCCCGAAAATATCTTCGGTGGAAGGTGGGTCAAAGGGACTTAATTGTCTAGACTTGACCTCTGTTTACCCTGTATTGGGAATGGCACGTAAAGTGTCTGTTAGCGAACTAGTAAGTGTATAAATTAACAGCCTTTAACTGTATACATAGGAAAGTATATACTTATTAAAATTTTATATTCGGTACTTACATAAAAACAATATTTGTATGCTATCTTTAGACATATTTGTATAATTTTTATAGTATTTAAATTTTGTATATAATATAAATTGTATATGTTAAGCATTTATGTACGTGAATATGCCTCGATATATTCAATCTTATTATGTCGCAGGCTTAAAAGTGTTTGAATCTTTTAGATGTCGCTTTTTCGTTTTACAATGGTGCTAAATAGTTTTCACTTTTATGAAATGCGTATACTTTTGAGAAAGGCATTACATAATTTTCATTTCATTTCAATTCATCACTATAAAATTTGATGCTATACCTCTTTCGTGATGATGACATAAAATATTATCAATTTTACGTCAATACTACAGAATAATAAAAATATTCTTTATTTTTTACCTTATTTAAAAATATTTTTTATCTCTGAAAAGAACACAATAACTACATAAAAACAATTTATACGTGTTTCTGTCGGTTTGTTCCGGATTAGCTCTAAAACAACAAGACCGATTTTGACGGGACTTGCAGATAGTTAATGTTATAAGGAGTAACTTAGGCTTCTTTAATTTTTTTAAATACGATTAGGGTTCATTGTGAAGTGTTAAACCGCGAGCAAATCCGCGGGGGGCAGCTAGTTATGAGATTAGATTATTCACTTTTGCTGTGGGGGACGGTGGGAAATGAACAACCAGACCTCCAGATGGTATGCCACTACACAATATGCACATTGGTAATACCAGAGGGCCTGTAACTGAGTGGCTTGCTTTTGAGAAAGGCATTACATAATTTTCATTTCATTTCAATTCATCACTATAAAATTTGATGCTATACCTCTTTCGTGATGATGACATAAAATATTATCAATTTTACGTCAATGCTACAGAATAATAAAAATATTCTCACGATATTTCCAATAAAAATTTAAGATTGAAAGACAGAGGTCTTTTAATCTTAGACTTTTATTAGAAAGACAGTAAAGTCCTTTCGGCCACCGAAGACATTTTTGACAGGTGGCGAGCCCGCCTTCTTTATGCCCAAGCCAACTGCGTAGGTTATTAGAATACATTATTGAAATAAATAAATAAATTTGAAAATATAGTACTAAGTTAAGTTAAGAAAGTAAAAATCTTTAAATACAATATTAATGATTAAAGACCAACCACCGAATATATGTGCATGTTTCCGATATTAAAAATTCATGAATACCTACTTGGTGCCGAATTCAACTGCGTAGGTTATTAGAATACATTATTGAAATAAATAAATAAATTTGAAAATATAGTACTAAGTTAAGTTAAGAAAGTAAAAATCTTTAAATACAATATTAATGATTAAAGACCAACCACCGAATATATGTGCATGTTTCCGATATTAAAAATTCATGAATACCTACTTGGTGCCGAATTCAACTGCGTAGGTTATTAGAATACATTATTGAAATAAATAAATAAATTTGAAAATATAGTACTAAGTTAAGTTAAGAAAGTAAAAATCTTTAAATACAATATTAATGATTAAAGACCAACCACCGAATATATGTGCATGTTTCCGATATTAAAAATTCATGAATACCTACTTGGTGCCGAATTCAACTGCGTAGGTTATTAGAATACATTATTGAAATAAATAAATAAATTTGAAAATATAGTACTAAGTTAAGTTAAGAAAGTAAAAATCTTTAAATACAATATTAATGATTAAAGACCAACCACCGAATATATGTGCATGTTTCCGATATTAAAAATTCATGAATACCTACTTGGTGCCGAATTCAACTGCGTAGGTTATTAGAATACATTATTGAAATAAATAAATAAATTTGAAAATATAGTACTAAGTTAAGTTAAGAAAGTAAAAATCTTTAAATACAATATTAATGATTAAAGACCAACCACCGAATATATGTGCATGTTTCCGATATTAAAAATTCATGAATACCTACTTGGTGCCGAATTCAACTGCGTAGGTTATTAGAATACATTATTGAAATAAATAAATAAATTTGAAAATATAGTACTAAGTTAAGTTAAGAAAGTAAAAATCTTTAAATACAATATTAATGATTAAAGACCAACCACCGAATATATGTGCATGTTTCCGATATTAAAAATTCATGAATACCTACTTGGTGCCGAATTCAACTGCGTAGGTTATTAGAATACATTATTGAAATAAATAAATAAATTTGAAAATATAGTACTAAGTTAAGTTAAGAAAGTAAAAATCTTTAAATACAATATTAATGATTAAAGACCAACCACCGAATATATGTGCATGTTTCCGATATTAAAAATTCATGAATACCTACTTGGTGCCGAATTCAACTGCGTAGGTTATTAGAATACATTATTGAAATAAATAAATAAATTTGAAAATATAGTACTAAGTTAAGTTAAGAAAGTAAAAATCTTTAAATACAATATTAATGATTAAAGACCAACCACCGAATATATGTGCATGTTTCCGATATTAAAAATTCATGAATACCTACTTGGTGCCGAATTCAACTGCGTAGGTTATTAGAATACATTATTGAAATAAATAAATAAATTTGAAAATATAGTACTAAGTTAAGTTAAGAAAGTAAAAATCTTTAAATACAATATTAATGATTAAAGACCAACCACCGAATATATGTGCATGTTTCCGATATTAAAAATTCATGAATACCTACTTGGTGCCGAATTCAACTGCGTAGGTTATTAGAATACATTATTGAAATAAATAAATAAATTTGAAAATATAGTACTAAGTTAAGTTAAGAAAGTAAAAATCTTTAAATACAATATTAATGATTAAAGACCAACCACCGAATATATGTGCATGTTTCCGATATTAAAAATTCATGAATACCTACTTGGTGCCGAATTCAACTGCGTAGGTTATTAGAATACATTATTAAATAAAACTACATAAACAGAGATGGGGACAACATCGCATACACTGCTCCGATCCCGGTGTAAGATGCTAAAGCACTTGTGGTATGGTAACCCGAGAAAATTTAGAAAAAGTGGTTTTTCTACACTGTCCCGACCGGGAATCGTACCTGGGTCCTCGAGATAATAGAATAGAAGAAGGAATCTTAGCTATTTATTTATTTATTTTAATTATATCAATAAAATATTCTAATAGATTGAATTGTGTTCAAAGGCGGAACTAAGATTGAAACACAATAACAGAATATACTCCTAATAAAATCTTTAAATACAATATTAATGATTAAAGACCAACCACCGAATATATGTGCATGTTTCCGATATTAAAAATTCATGAATACCTACTTGGTGCCGAATTCAACTGCGTAGGTTATTAGAATACATTATTGAAATAAATAAATAAATTTGAAAATAGAGTACTAAGTTAAGTTAAGAAAGTAAAAAATCTTTTAAAAAAAAATTGTTCGAAGAAGGAAGGAAATTAAGCCAATTAGCATTTTTCTATTTAAATGATAAATATAATATATCTTCACACCGTTCCATACTGGGGTAGACAGGACAGGACAAACAATGAAGTCTTGTCGACCGAAGTTATTTTTTGGGACAACGTGACAAGTGGTGAGCCTGTCTCCATCGTTATATCCAAGCCAACGATATAAATCGAACATAGACTTTGTAAAACTCATCGGTACAAGTCCACCGGAGTATCGAACTCGGGTCTGTTGACCCGAATTCCGATCACCCAACCACTCTGTAATCATGACTTATTTATTTTTCTTTTAATCTAACATAAAACATAACCTTACCACATTAGGTTATCGAGGTCGTAATAAATAATTCTCATTGTATTATTGAAGTACATACGTCACCTAGAGATCTACATCCAAAGAAGGATCCCCTGTCTTTGTAAATAGATGGTGCTCAGTTATAACTACTAACATAGAATTATCTATCCGTTTGTGTATCTATATTTGAATTAAATAAAATAAAACAAAATAAATAAAATATAAATATCTTCAGGTAAATCCCTATACAGGTGTAGACAGAGGTTTAGGCAAGACAATTAAGTCCCTTTGACCCACCTTCCACTGAAGATATTTTCGGGACAACGTTACAGTTGGTGAGCCTGTCTCCATCGTTATATCCAAGCCAACGATATAAATCGAACATAGACTTTGTAAAACTCATCGGTACAAGTCCACCGGAGTATCGAACTCGGGTCTGTTGACCCAAATTCCGATCACCCAACCACTCGGCTATCGTGACTCACAGATGCTCTAACTACCAGGCTATAGCTACCAATGGCTGTGGCCTAGTTGGTATTGGTACTCTACCTTCGCAGCTACGGGTGTTCGGTTCGAATCCCGCTCGAATGCTTGTGCTCAACTCATAGATGTGTAATGTATCAATATTTATGCATGTATGTAAGTGAATTTTACCGTTAGTTTGGACACTAAAACAAAGAAAGGGTCACTGTCTGTCACATTCTTCCAAATAAGCTTTGGTGGAAAGCGAGTCGATAGGACTCCCTTCTCACGGCCTATGCATGCTCCAGTATGGAGAAATTGCGTGAAGATAAAATAACTCATATTTTAATCTTTGTGTCAGTAGTGTCTCTTTCTATCAGTAGCGCGAATTATTCAATACCGAGATATTGTTGTTGTAAGAAAGAGTTGGGATAAATAAAAGGCAATTTACATCATTCAGTGAAAATCACAAATAATACGGATTCCAAATTTCGCTTTTCGTCCATAGATGGCGCTATATTCAATTTCTAATAAACTGTCACTGAATGTCTTTTGTATATAGTAAACCGACTTTCTCAGGGATCTGTAGACATCTAGAATCATCTTGATAACGTACATACATACATTCATACATAACGAGGACATTGACCCCTTTTACGAGGGCTTTCCATGATCGATAGGCTTGGCAAGCGGATTAGCGATCGCAGTACCAGACAACTCGCACCATAGACGCTGCTGCCCGTCACCGGTCTCTTGAATTGTGGTCTGAAATTTTTCGAGAAAGTTATCTCGCCATCTATCGGTAGCCAATTGTTATTTCAAGGCTCAAGGCTAAGACGCTTATTATGATACTCTCGGAAAGAATGGGGAATGGTATATTCTTACGCCTTACACGGCAATAAAGCTAAAAATAAAGCGAAATATATTATAAATATATTTCTTTATCTAAAATTATTAACAAAAACAAAATTGATGTGTGTAATACTCACAGGGTAGAAGTGAAACTTCAATAAATCGACAAAGAATGAGATGAATATATATAACAAGGGAAGGATAATTACAAAGTTTATTTATAACATAGTATGTATGTATATATATATATACATATATATATATATACATATATATATATATATATATATATATATACATATATATATATATATATATACATATATATATATATACATATATATATATATATATATACATATATATATATATATACATATATATATATATATATATATATATATATATATATATACATATATATATATACATATATATATATATACATATATATATATACATATATATATATATACATATATATATATACATATATATATATACATATATATATATACATATATATATATACATATATATATATATATACATATATATATATACATATATATATATACATATATATATATACATATATATATATATATATACATATATATATATATACATATATATATATACATATATATATATACATATATATATATATACATATATATATATATACATATATATATATACATATATATATATACATATATATATATACATATATATATATACATATATATATATACATATATATATATATATACATATATATATATACATATATATATATATACATATATATATATACATATATATATATATATATATATATATATACATATATATATATATATATACATATATATATATACATATATATATATATATATATATATACATATATATATATATATATATATACATATATATATATACATATATATATATACATATATATATATATATATATACATATATATATATACATATATATATATACATATATATATATACATATATATATATATATACATATATATATATACATATATATATATATATATACATATATATATATACATATATATATATATACATATATATATATATATACGCATCGGCCGGTCAGTTCAGTTCGCGCGCCTGCGCAGAAACGCCGATATATTTCGTGCTAAATCGCGTTCGTTTCACATTTTTAATGTTCTTTTAAATTGAACGTTTCTTTAGTATTATTCAGTGAAGTTGAGTTTCGTTGAGGATTTTTAAATTCGTAAGTATTTGAAGTTTTATACTTCTGTGAGTGTTAGTAATAAAATATTATTAAGTATTATTAAATAAAAGAAAAGTTTGCATACGTACGTGGTTTTGTACGTATGTATGAAAATTGTGAGAGTCGATTGTTGTTATAGGCTGGCATATTATTGTCTGGTATTTTATCATGATAGTTATCCCGCCGAAAACCATCTCGATAATGAGTCACGATAGCCGAGTGGTTGGATGGTCGGAATTACGAGTCAAGAGACCCGAGTGCGATCCCCAGGTGGCAGGCTCGTATGAGGTTTTTCAAAAACTTATGTACGAAGCCAACGGCTTGGACATAAGGCTGGCATTTAAAGAGAAAGAAAAGAAATATTTATTGTACAAAATCGTTGCAGTATTAGAGCGTTTGTCTCCTGGCTACAGTCGTGCCAACATCGCAAGCTCTCTTTCCATTTCTTTATCATTCATCTATCTCCATTCGTCGTACTAAGTTCAACTCGATCCTTTCACTCAGTCTTTGCGTTCCGTTCCCATATTTATGTTTAATTAAGTACGAGTATACAGATTACATTATGTTTTTAGTTTTCTTTCCGTTTCGCAAATTATTGATAAAGGAACGTAGATAATTTAAATTTGGAAATTAAAAAAAAATTTGTTCGAAGAAGGAAGGAAATTAAGCCAATTAGCATTTTTCTATTTAAATGATAAATATAATATATCTTCTGCATTCCCATACTAGGGGTAGACAGGACAGGACAAACAATGAAGTCTTGTCGTGAACCTTTCACCGAAGTTATTTTTGGGACAACGTGACAGGTGTGTCTGTCGCCGTCTTTACGTCTAAGCTAACGATGTAAATCATATATATGTTTTGAAAAACATTCGCAAGAGCCTACTACATGTGGATCGAACCCGTGTCTCTGGTCTCTAATTCCGATCTCCCAACCACTCGGCTATCAACTTAAATTATTTACGGTATAAAGGAATGTTTATACCTACTCCACGATCAGTTTTACGTCTCACGGCATTGCTTTAACTTTGATAACAACCACAGACCTTTCTAGAATACCCCAGAGATAATGTATTGCAATGAATTACGCAAGCATTTAATTTGCTTTGTGTGATATACTTTTTATCTTCGAACTGGCCTGGAACTGGCCTTTCGACTGTCACTTTTCACCAAAGATTATTTGGGACGACATGTCACAACTACAGGTGGTCTTAGCGCCTAAGCTAAACATATATACATAAGTATCGGCTTGTATAGGCCTCTCCATAGGGAGGATTTTCCATAATCGCCTCACTTGGCAAGCAGATTGATGATCGCAGTACCAGACAACTCGCACCATAGACGCTGCTGCCCGTCACCGGTCTCTTGAATTGTGGTCTGAAATTTTCGAGAAAGTTATCTCGCCATCTATCGGTAGCCAATTGTTATTTCAAGGCTCAAGGCTAAGACGCTTATTATGATACTCTCGGAAAGAATGGGGAATGGTATATTCTTACGCCTTACACGGCAATAAAGCTAAAAATAAAGCGAAATATATTATAAATATATTTCTTTATCTAAAATTATTAACAAAAAACAAAATTGATGTGTGTAATACTCACACGGTAGAAGTGAAACTTCAATAAATCGACAATAGAATGAGATGAATATATATAACAAGGGAAGGATAATTACAAAGTTTATTTATAACATAGTATGTATGTATATTCCTGTCTCATTCTTTGCCGGCTTCATTCTATCCTTTTTTGTATTTGTGTCTCTTTCATGTCGCTTTTTCCGTTGCATCCGGTTTGAAATCACAACGATTCTAAAAGGGTTTCACTTCAAAAAAAGTTAAGTTCTTTCGACCCACCATTGACCGAAGACATTTCTTGGCATAACGTGACGGGTGTGTCTGTCGCCGTCTTTACGTCTAAGCTAACGATGTAAATCATATATATGTTTTGAAAAACATTCGCAGAGCCTACTACATGTGGATCGAACCCGTGTCTCTGGTCTCTAATTCCGATCTCCCAACCACTCGGCTATCGTGACTCACAGATGCTCTAACTACCAGGCTATAGCTACCAATGGCTGTGGCCTAGTTGGTATTGGTACTCTACCTTCGCAGCCACCCGTACACCCGTGCAGAACACCCGTAGTTCGGTTCGAATCCCGCTCGAATGCTTGTGCTCAACTCATAGATGTGTAATGTATCAATATTTATGCATGTATGTAAGTGAATTTTACCGTTAGTTTGGACACTAAAACAAAGAAAGGGTCACTGTCTGTCACATTCTTCCAAATAAGCTTTGGTGGAAAGCGAGTCGATAGGACTCCTTCTCACAACTATACATGCTCCAGTATGGAGAAATTGCGTGAATGTAAACCCAAGACTCTCTGGGTTAGGTTAAAGTTGGACTCACCCTTGTTTATCCTTGGGGTTTATGCACCGACGGATCTGCGAGGAGTGGGTCATTAAAAGCCCAAAAGAGAGAGGAATTTTGGGATAGCATGAGAGAGGTCTTGAATAAATGCGGAGAAAATGAACGGATCGTGATGTTAGGGGACTTTAATGGGTGGGTTGGAGTAAAGCGTGATGGGTATGAAGGAGTACTGGGTACATTTGGGGACGAGAGTGAACGAAAATGGGGAGAAGCCTACTTGAAGTATGCTTGGAATGGAATCTGTGCGTGGCCAATACAATGTTTGATCACAAAAGATCATTTGTATACAAGAATTGAGGTGAGTCTAGAGTATAATTGATTTTGTTATTGTGGATCAAAGATTGAGTAAGAACCTGGGCGACACTCGAGCATACCGCGGTGTAGGCCTTGACACAGACCACTTCCTGGTCATGGCCGAATACATGGCATCTTTAAACGGTGGCGACACTGAGGAGCTGAGCCACGAGTGTTTTGGACAGAATAAAAGTGGAAAATCTACAAGAAAAAGATAAGAAAGACGAGTATGTAGAGAAACTGATAGAAAGTTTTAAAGGCATAGAAGAGATATGTGATTGAAGATTTGTGGGAGACATTTAAGAAAGGAGTCGTGAATGTTGCTGTTGAGGTATGCGGAGTAGCTAAACGGAGGAAAGGAAGGAAATTAAGCCAATTAGCATTTTCTATTTAAATGATAAATATAATATATCATCACACCATTCCATACTGGGACAGACAGGTTAAACCAATGAAGTCTTGTCGACGAACCTTTCACCGAAGTTATTTTTTGGGACAACGTGACAAGTGGTGAGCCTGTCGCCATCTTTTACGTCTAAGCTAACGATGTAAATCATATATATGTTTTGAAAAACATTCGCAAGAGCCTACTACATGTGGATCGAACCCACGTGTCTCTGGTCTCTAATTCCAATCACCCAACCACTCGGCTATCGTGACTTTTTAATTTTAATTTAATATAGGATAAATAAATACATATATATATATACATATATATATATATATATACATATATATATATATATATACATATATATATATATATATACATATATATATATATATATACATATATATATATATACATATATATATATATATATATATACATATATATATATATACATATATATATATATATACATATATATATATATATATATATATACATATATATATATACATATATATATATATATATATATATATACATATATATATATACATATATATATATATACATATATATATATATATACATATATATATATACATATATATATATATACATATATATATATATACATATATATATATACATATATATATATACATATATATATATACATATATATATATATACATATATATATATATACATATATATATATATACATATATATATATATATACATATATATATATACATATATATATATATACATATATATATATACATATATATATATACATATATATATATACATATATATATATATATATACATATATATATATACATATATATATATATATATATACATATATATATATACATATATATATATACATATATATATATATATATACATATATATATATATATATACATATATATATATACATATATATATATACATATATATATATACATATATATATATATATACATATATATATATACATATATATATATATACATATATATATATATATACATATATATATATATACATATATATATATATACATATATATATATATATATACATATATATATATATATATATACATATATATATATATATATACATATATATATATATACATATATATATATATATATATATATATATACATATATATATATATACATATATATATATACATATATATATATACATATATATATATATATACATATATATATATATATACATATATATATATACATATATATATATATACATATATATATATATATATATATATATATATACATATATATATATATATATATACATATATATATATACATATATATATATATACATATATATATATATACATATATATATATATACATATATATATATATACATATATATATATATACATATATATATATACATATATATATATACATATATATATATATACATATATATATATATATATATATATATATATATATATATATATATATACATATATATATATACATATATATATATATACATATATATATATACATATATATATATACATATATATATATATATATATATACATATATATATATACATATATATATATATATATACATATATATATATACATATATATATATATATACATATATATATATACATATATATATATACATATATATATATATACATATATATATATACATATATATATATACATATATATATATATATATATATATATACATATATATATATATATATACATATATATATATATACATATAGCTACGGGTGTTCGGTTCGAATCCCGCTCGAATGCTTGTGCTCAACTCATAGATGTGTAATGTATCAATATTTATGCATGTATGTAAGTGAATTTTACCGTTAGTTTGGACACTAAAACAAAGAAAGGGTCACTGTCTGTCACATTCTTCCAAATAAGCTTTGGTGCAAAGCGAGTCGATAGGACTCCCTTCTCACGGCCTATGCATGCTCCAGTATGGAGAAATTGCGTGAAGATAAAATAACTCATATTTTAATCTTTGTGTCAGTAGTGTCTCTTTCTATCAGTAGCGCGAATTATTCAATACCGAGATATTGTTGTTGTAAGAAAGAGTTGGGACAAATAAAAGGCAATTTACATCATTCAGTGAAAATCACAAATAATACGGATTCCAAATTTCGCTTTTCGTCCATAGATGGCGCTATATTCAATTTCTAATAAACTGTTACTGAATGTCTTTTGTATATAGTAAACCGACTTTCTCAGGGATCTGTAGACATCTAGAATCATCTTGATAACGTACATACATACATTCATACATAACGAGGACATTGACCTCTTTTACGAGGGCTTTCCATGATCGATAGGCTTGGCAAGCGGATTAGCGATCGCAGTACCAGACAACTCGCACCATAGACGCTGCTGCCCGTCACCGGTCTCTTGAATTGTGGTCTGAAACTTTTCGAGAAAGTTATCTCGCCATTTATCGGTAGCCAATTGTTATTACAAGGCTCAAGGCTAAGACGCTTATTATGATACTCTCGCCTTACACGGCAATAAAGCTAAAAATAAAGCGAAATATATTATAAATATATTTCTTTATCTAAAATTATTAACAAAAAACAAAATTGATGTGTGTAATACTCACACGGTAGAAGTGAAACTTCAATAAATCGACAATAGAATGAGATGAATATATATAACAAGGGAAGGATAATTACAAAGTTTATTTATAACATAGTATGTATGTATATTCCTGTCTCATTCTTTGCCGGCTTCATTCTACACTTTTTTGTATTTGTGTCTCTTTCATGTCGCTTTTTCCGTTGCATCCGGTTTGAAATCACAACGATTCTAAAAGGGTTTCACTTCAAAAAAAGTTAAGTTCTTTCGACCCACCATTGACGGAAGACATTTTTTGGCATAACGTGACAGGTGTGTCTGTCGCCGTCTTTACGTCTAAGCTAACGATGTAAATCATATATATGTTTTGAAAAACATTCGCAGAGCCTACTACATGTGGATCGAACCCGTGTCTCTGGTCTCTAATTCCGATCTCCCAACCACTCGGCTATCAACTTAAATTATTTACGGTATAAAGGAATGTTTATACCTACTCCACGATCAGTTTACGTCTCACGGCATTGCTTTAACTTTGATAACAACCACAGACCTTTCTAGAATACCCCAGAGATAATGTATTGCAATGAATTACGCAAGCATTTAATTTGCTTTGTGTGATATACTTTTTATCATCGAACTGGCCTGGAACTGGCCTTTCGACTGTCACTTTTCACCAAAGATTATTTGGGACGACATGTCACAACTACAGGTGGTCTTAGCGCCTAAGCTAAACATATATACATAAGTATCGGCTTGTATAGGCCTCTCCATAGGGAGGATTTTCCATAATCGCCTCACTTGGCAAGCAGATTGATGATCGCAGTACCAGACAACTCGCACCATAGACGCTGCTGCCCGTCACCGGTCTCTTGAATTGTGGTCTGAAATTTTTCGAGAAAGTTATCTCGCCATCTATCGGTAGCCAATTGTTATTTCAAGGCTCAAGGCTAAGACGCTTATTATGATACTCTCGGAAAGAATGGGGAATGGTATATTCTTACGCCTTACACGGCAATAAAGCTAAAAATAAAGCGAAATATATTATAAATATATTTCTTTATCTAAAATTATTAACAAAAAACAAAATTGATGTGTGTAATACTCACAGGGTAGAAGTGAAACTTCAATAAATCGACAAAAGAATGAGATGAATATATATAACAAGGGAAGGATAATTACAAAGTTTATTTATAACATAGTATGTATGTATATTCCTGTCTCATTCTTTGCCGGCTTCATTCTACACTTTTTTGTATTTGTGTCTCTTTCATGTCGCTTTTTCCGTTGCATCCGGTTTGAAATCACAACGATTCTAAAAGGGTTTCACTTCAAAAAAAGTTAAGTTCTTTCGACCCACCATTGACGGAAGACATTTTTTGGCATAACGTGACGGGTGTGTCTGTCGCCGTCTTTACGTCTAAGCTAACGATGTAAATCATATATATGTTTTGAAAAACATTCGCAAGAGCCTACTACATGTGGATCGAACCCGTGTCTCTGGTCTCTAATTCCGATCACCCAACCACTTGGCTATCAACTTAAATTATTTACGGTATAAAGGAATGTTTATACCTACTCCACGATCAGTTTTACGTCTCACGGCATTGCTTTAACTTTGATAACAACCACAGACCTTTCTAGAATACCCCAGAGATAATGTATTGCAATGAATTACGCAAGCATTTAATTTGCTTTGTGTGATATACTTTTTATCTTCGAACTGGCCTGGAACTGGCCTTTCGACTGTCACTTTTCACCAAAGATTATTTGGGACGACATGTCACAACTACAGGTGGTCTTAGCGCCTAAGCTAAACATACATACATAAGTATCGGCTTGTATAGGCCTCTCCCATAGGGAGGATTTTCCATAATCGCCTCACTTGGCAAGCAGATTGATGATCGCAGTACCAGACCATTCATACTCATACACCATCTTTGGTCTGATAATTTTGGTCCCTTAGTCACCTCTTACGATATCCACGGGAAGAAAGGGAGTGGTAATATTCTTACGCCATTATCACGCGGAACAAGCTAAGCTAAAGGTTCAATATAATTATATGTATATATATATATATATATATATATATATATATATATATATATATATATATATATATATATATATATATATATATATATATATATATATATATATATATATATATATATATATATATACATTTACTTAGATAAATACTACATCCTTAGCCGAGTGCAACGATTTATATTGTTTAATAATATTGTTTAATAATTTTAAAATAAAAAGAGACAACATCGCATACACTCCGATTCCAAAGTAAGTAGCTGAATCACTTTTTAGTGATATTGATAAACAAATCGTAGAAAAATGACGTCAATACACTCGTAAAATAACTTGTTTTGTAACAAGTTTCATAATAAAGAGGAAACTATTTTAATAAATACAATGAAGAATTTTAATTATGTTAATGTCGTTCGAGATTATGATTGGTCGGATTTGAAAATCAAGTTTTTTTATTTGCGTCAGATTAATTTAATTATGCCTATTTAAAATATAATAATAAACAACTACATACTGTTTTGTTAATTAATAATTACGAAGCTTTATAACTAAGATATAAAAAAATATCTTCACGGAATTCCCAATACAGGGGTAGACAGAGGTCTAGTCTAGACAATTAAGTCCCTTCGACCCACCTTCCACCGAAGATAGTTTCGGAACAACGTGACGGGTGTGTCTGTCGCCGTCTTTATGTCTAAGCCAGCGATATTCGTACGAAAGTTTTTGTAAAAGCCATTAGTACGTGCCTGCCACCTGGGGATCGTACTCGGGTCTCTGGCCTCGAAATTCCGACCATTCTACCACTCGGCTATCGTGACTTTTTAATTTTAATTTAATATAGGATAAATAAATACATATATATATATACATATATATATATACATATATATATATATACATATATATATATACATAAGTATCGGCTTGTATAGGCCTCTCCATAGGGAGGATTTTCCATAATCGCCTCACTTGGCAAGCAGATTGATGATCGCAGTACCAGACCATTCATACTCATACACCATCTTTGGTCTGATAATTTTGGTCCCTTAGTCACCTCTTACGATATCCACGGGAAGAAGGGGTGGTAATATTCTTACGCCATTATCACGCGGAACAAGCTAAGCTAAAGGTTCAATATAATTATATGTATATATATATATATATATATATATATATATATATATATATATATATATATATATATATATATATATATATATATATATATATATATATATATATATATATATATATATATATATATATTTACTTACATAAATACTACATCCTTAGCCGAGTGCAACGATTTATATTGTTTAATAATATTGTTTAATAATTTTAACAGTGGTAGAGCCACGCATCAGCTTTTGTTGTTGTATGAATGGGCCGGGATTCGTACCCGCAAAAGCTTAGCTTCAAAGTCACTACTAACTTGACTACCGAATCGACAATATACTTTTATTAAAAAAAAATTAAAAGAGACAACATCGCATACACTCCGATTCCAAAGTAAGTAGCTGAATCACTTGCGTTAAGGAAGCCCAGTATTGATAAACAAATCGAAGAGAAAAAATGACGTCAATACACTCGTAAAATAACTTGTTTTGTAACAAGTTTTATAATAAAGAGGAAACTATTTTAATAAATACAATGAAGAATTTTAATTATGTTAATGTCGTTCGAGATTATGATTGGTCGGATTTGAAAATCAAGTTTTTTTATTTGCGTCAGATTAATTTAATTATGCCTATTTAAATAATAATAATAAACAACTACATACTGTTTTGTTAATTAATAATTACAAAGCTTTATAACTAAGATATAAAAAATATCTTCACGTAATTCCCAAGAGATAAGAAAAAAATATCTTCACGGAATTCCCAATACAGGGGTAGACAGAGGTCTAGTCTAGACAATTAAGTCCCTTCGACCCACCTTCCACCGAAGATAGTTTCGGAACAACGTGACAGGTGGTGAGCCCGTCGCCGTCTTTATGTCTAAGCCAGCGATATTCGTACGAAAGTTTTTGTAAAAGCCATTAGTACGTGCCTGCCACCTGGGGATCGTACTCGGGTCTCTGGCCTCGAAATTCCGACCATTCTACCACTCAGCTATCGTGACTTTTTAATTTTAATTTAATATAGGATAACTAAATACATATATAAGGGACAACATCGGAATCGGAAACAACGGAACACCACAAACACACAGACCCGAGAAAATGTAGAAAAAACGGTTTTCTACATTGATCCGACCAGGAATCGTACCCGACCTGAGTTGGCGACACCTTGAAAAACGGTGCTTACGCCACTCGTCCACGAAGGTCGTCATTAATAGTTGGTTTACAACTTTTAAGGGTAATTATAAATCCATATTTTTTTAAATTATTTTTTGTTTATTTAATTTATGTAAACTCGGACCATTTATAATAACAGTAATAGTAATTGCATTTTAACATTGGCTTTAAAATGGTTTGTTTTAACTCATGTTCTGTGTATATATATATATGTATATATATATATGTATATATATATATATGTATATATATATATACATATATATATATATATACATATATATATATATATGTATATATATATATATGTATATATATATATGTATATATATATATATACATA